>JAXIVJ010009228.1:37500-51975 GCA_036785665.1 Chirona hameri
AGACAGACAGACAGACAGACAGACAGACAGACAGACAGACAGACAGACAGACAGACAGACAGACAGACAGACAGACAGACAGACAGACAGACAGACAGACAGACAGACAGACAGACAGACAGACAGACAGACAGACAGACAGACAGACAGACAGACAGACAGACAGACAGACAGACAGACAGACAGACAGACAGACAGACAGACAGACAGACAGACAGACAGACAGACAGACAGACAGACAGACAGACAGACAGACAGACAGACAGACAGACAGACAGACAGACAGACAGACAGACAGACAGACAGACAGACAGACAGACAGACAGACAGACAGACAGACAGACAGACAGACAGACAGACAGACAGACAGACAGACAGACAGACAGACAGACAGACAGACAGACAGACAGACAGACAGACAGACAGACAGACAGACAGACAGACAGACAGACAGACAGACAGACAGACAGACAGACAGACAGACAGACAGACAGACAGACAGACAGACAGACAGACAGACAGACAGACAGACAGACAGACAGACAGACAGACAGACAGACAGACAGACAGACAGACAGACAGACAGACAGACAGACAGACAGACAGACAGACAGACAGACAGACAGACAGACAGACAGACAGACAGACAGACAGACAGACAGACAGACAGACAGACAGACAGACAGACAGACAGACAGACAGACAGACAGACAGACAGACAGACAGACAGACAGACAGACAGACAGACAGACAGACAGACAGACAGACAGACAGACAGACAGACAGACAGACAGACAGACAGACAGACAGACAGACAGACAGACAGACAGACAGACAGACAGACAGACAGACAGACAGACAGACAGACAGACAGACAGACAGACAGACAGACAGACAGACAGACAGACAGACAGACAGACAGACAGACAGACAGACAGACAGACAGACAGACAGACAGACAGACAGACAGACAGACAGACAGACAGACAGACAGACAGACAGACAGACAGACAGACAGACAGACAGACAGACAGACAGACAGACAGACAGACAGACAGACAGACAGACAGACAGACAGACAGACAGACAGACAGACAGACAGACAGACAGACAGACAGACAGACAGACAGACAGACAGACAGACAGACAGACAGACAGACAGACAGACAGACAGACAGACAGACAGACAGACAGACAGACAGACAGACAGACAGACAGACAGACAGACAGACAGACAGACAGACAGACAGACAGACAGACAGACAGACAGACAGACAGACAGACAGACAGACAGACAGACAGACAGACAGACAGACAGACAGACAGACAGACAGACAGACAGACAGACAGACAGACAGACAGACAGACAGACAGACAGACAGACAGACAGACAGACAGACAGACAGACAGACAGACAGACAGACAGACAGACAGACAGACAGACAGACAGACAGACAGACAGACAGACAGACAGACAGACAGACAGACAGACAGACAGACAGACAGACAGACAGACAGACAGACAGACAGACAGACAGACAGACAGACAGACAGACAGACAGACAGACAGACAGACAGACAGACAGACAGACAGACAGACAGACAGACAGACAGACAGACAGACAGACAGACAGACAGACAGACAGACAGACAGACAGACAGACAGACAGACAGACAGACAGACAGACAGACAGACAGACAGACAGACAGACAGACAGACAGACAGACAGACAGACAGACAGACAGACAGACAGACAGACAGACAGACAGACAGACAGACAGACAGACAGACAGACAGACAGACAGACAGACAGACAGACAGACAGACAGACAGACAGACAGACAGACAGACAGACAGACAGACAGACAGACAGACAGACAGACAGACAGACAGACAGACAGACAGACAGACAGACAGACAGACAGACAGACAGACAGACAGACAGACAGACAGACAGACAGACAGACAGACAGACAGACAGACAGACAGACAGACAGACAGACAGACAGACAGACAGACAGACAGACAGACAGACAGACAGACAGACAGACAGACAGACAGACAGACAGACAGACAGACAGACAGACAGACAGACAGACAGACAGACAGACAGACAGACAGACAGACAGACAGACAGACAGACAGACAGACAGACAGACAGACAGACAGACAGACAGACAGACAGACAGACAGACAGACAGACAGACAGACAGACAGACAGACAGACAGACAGACAGACAGACAGACAGACAGACAGACAGACAGACAGACAGACAGACAGACAGACAGACAGACAGACAGACAGACAGACAGACAGACAGACAGACAGACAGACAGACAGACAGACAGACAGACAGACAGACAGACAGACAGACAGACAGACAGACAGACAGACAGACAGACAGACAGACAGACAGACAGACAGACAGACAGACAGACAGACAGACAGACAGACAGACAGACAGACAGACAGACAGACAGACAGACAGACAGACAGACAGACAGACAGACAGACAGACAGACAGACAGACAGACAGACAGACAGACAGACAGACAGACAGACAGACAGACAGACAGACAGACAGACAGACAGACAGACAGACAGACAGACAGACAGACATGTATGTCCATGTCCATGTCCAGATGTAGATGTAGATGTAGATGTAGATGTAGATGTAGATGTAGATGTAGATGTAGATGTAGATGTAGATGTAGATGTAGATGTAGATGTAGATGTAGATGTAGATGTAGATGTAGATGTAGATGTAGATGTAGATGTAGATGTAGATGTAGATGTAGATGTAGATGTAGATGTAGATGTAGATGTAGATGTAGATGTAGATGTAGATGTAGATGTAGATGTAGATGTAGATGTAGATGTAGATGTAGATGTAGATGTAGATGTAGATGTAGATGTAGATGTAGATGTAGATGTAGATGTAGATGTAGATGTAGATGTAGATGTAGATGTAGATGTAGATGTAGATGTAGATGTAGATGTAGATGTAGATGTAGATGTAGATGTAGATGTAGATGTAGATGTAGATGTAGATGTAGATGTAGATGTAGATGTAGATGTAGATGTAGATGTAGATGTAGATGTAGATGTAGATGTAGATGTAGATGTAGATGTAGATGTAGATGTAGATGTAGATGTAGATGTAGATGTAGATGTAGATGTAGATGTAGATGTAGATGTAGATGTAGATGTAGATGTAGATGTAGATGTAGATGTAGATGTAGATGTAGATGTAGATGTAGATGTAGATGTAGATGTAGATGTAGATGTAGATGTAGATGTAGATGTAGATGTAGATGTAGATGTAGATGTAGATGTAGATGTAGATGTAGATGTAGATGTAGATGTAGATGTAGATGTAGATGTAGATGTATATGTAGATGTAGATGTAGATGTAGATGTAGATGTAGATGTAGATGTAGATGTAGATGTAGATGTAGATGTAGATGTAGATGTAGATGTAGATGTAGATGTAGATGTAGATGTAGATATATCTCTCTCTCTCTCTCTCCAGCTCCAGCTCCAGCTCCAGCTCCAGCTCCAGCTCCAGCGCCAGCGCCAGCGCCAGCGCTATCTCTATCTCTATCTCTATCTCTATCTCTATCCGAACGAACAAACGGACAGGTGGCTGCCACTTCTTATAATTAGTATGGAATAGTATGCAACACGAATTAATAAGATATGTATCCCAAACAGCGAGGAGCGAATCGCCTGGCAGTGCCTATCGTATATAGAGTCGTTTGAACAATATACCCCCGCAGGGGCATCGGCTTCGGCCGGTGTAAGGGGAGCAGCGCCCCCTCGGGTCCCAGCTAACCCCCCCCCCCCCCTCCATCCCCCCTCACACTTACCCCCGGCCCAGTCCCAGTCCATTTTTGCAACCCCCGTAACAAGTCCCGAACCCCTCCCCCTCCCCACTCAGTTTACTGGGTGTCCCCGCTGAAGCCTCCTCCCTTTGCGGCGTTTGACGGTCGGGTGCTAGTCGCCCGACCTGAACAGGCTTCTTGCGTCTATCATGGATATTGTCCTTGCATTAACTATGATGTGACAGGGGACGCCTGGCTTTTTACATTGGCAAGGCTTTTCTGCGACTAAGCGCGTCGACCCGTTCCCTGGGATGAAGGGGTCCTGGAGGCTGAGCCACCTGCCGCGCGGGCTAGTCGTGGTGGCGTGGCAACACTCCTCTTTGGCCTGGATTTCCGGAAGGGCGGGGACACTCAGTGAGGCGCCGCACTGAGAAGCTTTTGCGTCGGGCTGCTGCCGGGGGTCGTGGCTTGGCTGTCTCGCTGCCGCAGGGCGGGTGCATGCACTTGTCCGGCGGCTGCGGAGTGGCTTTGCCGCTGCACCGGGTGGCGTCCCGGCTTAAGGCGTCAAGGGAGGAGGCGGCGTCCAAACGGCGGGGGTGGTGAGTCTCTCTCTCCCCTCTGGGAGGGCGTCGTCGAGCCCCGTACAGCCCAGTCTCCAGCCCTCGGCCTTGTAGCGGCGCCGTGGTGGAGCGTCGGCGGGGACTGGGCAGAGACCAATCACTTACCATGGATACTTCAAACCCAAACCTACGAACCACGGCTTCTGCCGCCCCTCGCCCATCGGCTTCGGCCGATGGACGAACCATCCCGTCTGGTGGTGAAAACCGCCCTTCGGTGAATGACTCTCGCTCCACTGAGGTGGAGCGGAACGGACGACGTGTTGCGCAGGAGAGCGCTGAGAAGGCGCCCTCCCCTACTCCTCGGGTTCTGGTGTTCTCCTCTGAGCAGAGGAGGCTCAGCTCACTTTCCCCTTTCCAGAGGAAGGACGGCTGTGATCGGTTCGGAAAGGTGATCCGCTGCGACAAGTTGCGAGACGGCGCAATCGAGGTTGAGTTTGTTAACGTGGCTGACGCGGCAAAAGCTCTGTCGGCTACAAGCTTTGTATGCACGGTGAGGGGTGGAGGCATCAGACGGGAAGTCACAACTCCGATGACAGTGGCCCCGCATAGGACCAAAAACTCGACGAAGGGCATCGTTAACTATTATGATCTGCGGGATGTTAGTGACGAGGAGATCGTAGAGGGTCTCACCAGGTTTGGCGTAACAGAGGCAAGGAGGATTTTATCCAGGAGAGGAGGAAACATGATTCCGACAGACAACATAGTTTTAACATTCAACAGCACCGACCTTCCGTCGGAAGTGGTAGTGGGGTATGTTCGCGTGAAGGTGCGTGCCTTCATCCCCAACCCGATGCAGTGCTTTCGTTGCCAGCGTTTTGGTCACACCAAAACGCACTGTAAAAACCGACCGACGTGTGCAAGGTGTGCCTCTACGGAGCACACGGACGAGAACTGTGAGGCTACAACATTCAAATGCGTGAACTGCCCCGAGGAACAGAAACCTCACACTTCCTATGATAGGACCTGTCCGATGTACGCCAAGGAAAGAGAAATAAATAGCATAAAGACCAACAGGAACATCTCGTTCAGAGAGGCTCGTGATGTATACGACGAGTCCCACCCAAGGACGTCATATGCCCAGATGGCGAGAGCTCCTCCATCTGTTCCTCTCTCGCCCAAAGCTATGCTCGAACAGATGAGCGCAGCGCAGCTGGTTCTGCTGCTAAAGTCCTTCGGTCTTTCTGTCGTTGCTGCCGGGGCAGCGGCGGCTCCTGCGGAGGCCTCGGCGGCCCCTGCGGGGACCTCGGCCGTCCCCTCCCCTTCCCCCACCTCCACTCCTGGAGGACAGGGTGCCCTGGCTGCCCCGGTTGCGGCGCCCGCTGCTGCGGCGGTGAGTGCCAACACTGGGGATGGAGGCGAGGGCTGGACCCTCGTCCAACATCGGCGCTCGAGCGAGCGACGGTCTCTCTCTCGTACCGAGCCTGCGTCACCCAGGCACTCTTCTGGTTCGGCGACGGCGACTCCCAGCCGCCCTCCTGCTGTAAAGGAGACTGCGGTCATGGCGGCTTTGCGCCGCAACCATGAGGAAAAGCGGGCGCGCGATGTCAGGCGTGCTCGCCTCGTCGAGAAAGCCCGCGAGGCCAAGCGTTCTCCGGAAGCCGTGGGGGTCGGTGAGTCGACTCCATCGGGGGCTGTGGGCCCGTCGCCTGGTGGGTCGGCAGGACCGTCCCCTTCCTCTGTGCGTTCTGCGGAGGGCCCGTCTCCGATGGGTCCCCCGCCACCACTACCACCGCAGCTGCCGCGTGCCCCTCCACCGCCGCGGCCCGCGGGGTCCCCGAGTAGAGAGCGGCCACCGGTGACCCCGTTGCCGGCGTCAGGGGTGCGGCCGACGCCGGTGTCCCCGCCTTCTTCGCCGGGGCGGGCGGCGGCAGCTGCCGTGCCGGAGCGTCCCGGCAAGCGTGTTCTGCCCTGGAAGGGTTCGCCAACGGAGGGTGGCAGCCCCCGTACCCGCCAGCGTTTTCAGCCGGGCTCGACCGGAGGACGGTCCAGCTCGGCTGATGGCAGGTCGCGGCTGGGTCACGGCGGAATCCAGTTCGGGGACAGCTCCTTCCCGGGTGCGGCGGAATATTTTTAGTCAATTGCACTATGTGCCTCTTTAAGCCCCAATCATCATCATTTCTAAGTTCTTTTGAACTTTTTACCGCCCCTTTGGGTGTTTTGCCGTCCTGTTGGACTCTCTACCAGGCGCGTTTGCCTCGGTGCCGGTGTCTTTTTACTTTCTTAGTGGTTTTACGTCATGTGAACTGGCTTTTAGTATGCGCCTTTGCCTGCTCCTTCTTTAAACGTGCCTTTGCGCACTTTTAATCCATTCCCATGCATTTTATTCTTCAGTGGAACTGTAGAGGTCTGAGATCCAATTTTCAAGACCTGCAGACAGTCATCCGCAGGCGAAATCCACTGGCCATCTGTCTCCAGGAGACGAAAATGGCACCCGATATGCAGTGCACGGTGAAGGGCTATGCTGTCTTCCGAAAAGACATACCAGTGACAACAGTTGCACATGGTGGAGTTCTGCTGGCGATTCACCATAGTGTGCCTGCGCGACAGCTCGCGCTGCGTTCCACGCTGCAGGCAGTGGCCGCTCGTATTAATCTCTACCGTCGAGAGGTAACCCTATGTTCGGTGTACCTCCCCCCTGGCATCGACCTTCCTCTGCAGGAACTTAGACGATTAGTCGCTGAGCTGCCGCCACCGATCTTACTGCTGGTCGATTTTAACGCCCATAATACTGCATGGGGTTGTAATGCCACGAACACTCGTGGCCGCCTTTTAGAGCATTTTATTAACGACGAGGTTCTGTGTATTTTAAACACGGGAACACGGACCCATTTTACAGTGCCCTCCGGTCAGACCTCTGCATTGGACTTGAGCTTGGTGAGCCCCCAGCTAGCTCATCTTTTTACCTGGTCTGTGCACGATGACCCACTGGGAAGTGACCACCTCCCGGTTTGGCTACAGCACCAGGATGGCCCAGTTTTTAGGCAGCCGACCACAGAGGTGGAACGTACACAAGGCAGACTGGGCAGAATTCCAAGTGTCAATGGACACTGATTTTAACCAGAGCCGATAACTCTCCCATGTCAGCAGAGGATTTTACCTCCTTGCTTTTAAACTCCGCCGACGGGTGCATTCCAAGGACATCAGGGTCAGCCCCGCCGCGCTCCAGTTCCTTGGTGACTAAGGAATGCGGAGAAGCAATCCGGGCTCGAAAGAGAGCTTTTAGGAGGTTTGACCGAAGGAGCACTACAGATAATCTTATCGCTTTTAAGAAAGCGAGGGCTTTTTGCCCGGCGCACTATAAAGGAGGCAAAGGCGGTTTCATGGCGCACTTATGTTAATTCTTTAAACCGTTTTTACTCCAACGTCCCAAGTGTGGACACGCATCAAGCGCATTGCTGGCCGGCACAGCCCTGTCCCGCTGCCGATCCTTAGAGTGAACGACTCGGATATCATTCATCCAGTAGAGGTCGCCGACGTGATAGGCCGAGCACTCTGAGCGATGTCGGGGCGGGCACACGGAGGGGCAGTCCGCACGACGGTGGGGTCGACAAGAACCAGGTGCTGTGGACTTCTCCACTACCCAGCACAGTGTGTACAACGAGCCTTTTACCTTGGCTGAACTGACCTCCGCCATACATTTCACTGCGAAGTGTGGCGGAGGGTCCTGACTCCATCCACAACGACATGCTTCGGCATCTCCCTGCAGCTGCCCATGAGTCGCTGCTAGCGACGTTCAACTCTCTGTGGGAGACGGGCGCTTTCCCTGTTGCTTGGCGAGAAGCCACCGTAATACCCATTTTAAAACCTGGTAAGTCGGGTCTTGACCCTCTCCACTATCGGCCCATCTCACTTACTTCATCCCTGTGTAAGCTGATGGAAAAGATGGTGAACGCACGTCTTAGTTGGTTTTTAGAACATAACAGCGTTTTTACAAACGCTCAGTGTGGGTTCAGAAAAAAAATCGTAGCGCGGTTGACCACATTTTAACCTTAGACACGGAAGCGCGTGCCTGTTTTAACGAAAGGAAGCACCTTGGAGCAATATTCTTTGATATAGAGGCAGCCTATGACACTGTATTGCGTCATGTCCTTCTTAGAAAACTGTATAATTATGGCATTCGAGGTCGTAATGGGCCGCTTTATACAACACTTTGTATCTCGCCGCCACTTTCGAGCCCGTGTGGGAAATCATCTTTCCAACAGTTTTGCACAGGAGAACGGAGTTCCTCAGGGAGGGGTACTTAGTGTGGCGTTGTTTGCTGTCATGATTAATGACATAGGAGACAAGCTCCCCGGTGGCGGTCGGCCGATCTCTTTTCGTAGACGACTTCGCGATATGGTATTCTGCTTCCAGCGCTCGTTTAGTGTCTCGACAGCTGCAGCTAGCTGTCACACGCCTGGAGAGGTGGAGTACGGAGAACAGCCTTCGCTTCTCAACAACAAAAACTGTTGCTGTGCACTTTTGTCGCCGCCGTTGCCCTGACCCCAACCTAGGGATTCGACTGTACAGTCAGCCGATTCCAACACAGCCAGTAGCGAGGTTTCTGGGCATATTTTTTGACAGAAAGCTGACGTATAAGGAACATTTTTAAAGTGCTTCGGGAGAGATGTTTTAAAGCCCTGAACATTTTAAGATGCGTCTCGCGGACATCATATGGTGCAGATCGTAGCACGCTTTTGCTGCTTTATCGGTCGATAATTCGCTCCAAACTGGACTATGCGTGTTTTATATACGACAGTGCAAGCGAGTCAAATAAGCGAGCACTGGATACAATACACCATACATCACTGCGTGTCGTTACAGGCGCTTTTCGCACCTCGCCAGCAACCAGCCTCCTGGCGGAGACGCACGAAGCCCCTCTCTCCGCAGGCAGATGCTCGGCATGAGATATGCATTGAAGCTCCGCCAGTTTCCCATGCATCCTACGTACCCCTATGTTTTCTCGAGAGGCATTCTCTCGTTTTTCGAAGGCACGCCACAGCGATCGGCACCCTTCTGCTCACGGATGCAGGATCTGTTTGCGAGAAGCGGCTTGTCCTTGCGAGACGTGATACGCGTAGATATCCCGCCCTCGCCCGCCATGGACGTGTATCCGTCCTCAAATCGATATATCACTGTCCGAACTTAAAAAGGGAGATGTCCACCCGTCTGAGTCCAGGTCTCGGGCCATGGAGCACTTGGCTTCTTGCGAGGGGTCGCACTTTTACATACACGGACGGATCCAAGACATCCGAAGGTGTAGGCTGCGCATTTGTTTGCGGCCACGATACTCGATCTTTCTCGCTTCCATGTCACTCTTCAGTCTACACGTCAGAACTAGTCGCAATATCCAAAGCTTTATGCTTTATTGAAGTGAGCGATGAGGCTTTACACCTCATTTTAACAGACCTCTTTAAGTAGCCTTCTGGCCTTTAGATCGCTCCATCCAAGCAGTCCCCTTATACAGGACATTTTAACACGACTTACGTCCTTAGACCGGGCAGGGAAATCGGTGAAGTTCTGTTGGGTACCCAGTCACGTGGGCATTGCAGGGAACGAGCTTGCTGACGCTGCGGCGAAATGAGCAGCATCGGCACCCTGCACGAGGCGCCTCCTGCTTCCAGCACAAGATTTTTACCCAGCTGCTTGTGCTTTTTTACAAGACCGAGTGGCAGCGTACGTGGGACACAACAAGCTCAGACCGGTCAAACCGGTTCTTAGACAGTGGCCATCAAGTTCACGGAGAAACAGGCGCGAGGAGGTTTACTCTGTGCAGACTGCGGATTGGCCACACGTACGCTACACACGGGTACTTTGCTTTGTGGCAGTGACAGGCCCATGTGTCCTAGATGCAACGAGCCTCTCACTGTGGCGCATGTCTTGCTCGCCTGCCCACGGTATGCTAGAAAGCGTTCAAGGTATCTCGGCCAGGTCCATGCCAACCGTGACGCTGTGTCATACATCTTGATGATGATTCCCAATGGATCCAGTCCGGCGGTCTCTTTTCCTTCGTCCGTAGCATTGACCTTCCCTGTGATATTTTTCGCATCAGTAAGTAGTTACGTTATGGGCGCAAATTGACCATGGCAGTCGTCGCGCCCTTAAGCCCCAACAAACAAACAAACAATGTCTCTGTCTCTCTCTGTCTCTCTCTCTGTCTCTTCTCTGTCTCTGTCTCTGTCTCTGTCTCTGGTCTCTGTCTCTCGTCTCTGTCTCTGTCTCTGTCTCTGTCTCTGTCTCTGTCTCTGTCTCTGTCTCTGTCTCTGTCTCTGTCTCTGTCTCTGTCTCTGTCTCTGTCTCTGTCTCTGTCTCTGTCTCTGTCTCTGTCTCTGTCCTCTGTCTCTGTCTCTGTCTCTGTCTCTGTCTCTGTCTCTGTCCTCTGTCTCTGTCTCTGTCTCTGTCTCTGACTCTGTCTCTGTCTCTGTCTCTGTCCTCTGTCTCTGTCTCTGTCTCTGTCTCTGTCTCTGTCTCTGTCTCTGTCTCTGTCTCTGTCTCTGTCTCTGTCTCTGTCTCTGTCTCTGTCTCTGTCTCTGTCTCTGTCTCTGTCTCTGTCTCTGTCTCTGTCTCTGTCTCTGTCTCTGTCTCTGTCTCTGTCTCTGTCTCTGTCTTCTGTCTCTGTCTCTGTCTCTGTCTCTGTCTCTGTCTCTGTCTCTGTCTCTGTCTCTGTCTCTGTCTCTGTCTCTGTCTCTGTCTCTGTCTCTGTCTCTGTCTCTGTCTCTGTCTCTGTCTCTGTCTCTGTCTCTGTCTCTGTCTCTGTCTCTGTCTCTGTCTCTGTCTCTGTCTCTGTCTCTGTCTCTGTCTCTGTCTCTGTCTCTGATCTCTGTCTCTGTCTCTGTCTCTGTCTCTGTCTCTTGTCTCTGTCTCTGTCTCTGTCTCTCTGTCTCTGTCTCTGTCTCTGTCTCTCTGTCTCTGTCTCTGTCTCTGTCTCTGTCTCTGTCTCTTGTCTCTCTGTCTCTGTCTCTGTCTCTGTCTCTGTCTCTGTCTCTGTCTCTGTCTCTGTCTCTGTCTCTGTCTCTGTCTCTGTCTCTGTCTCTGTCTCTGTCTCTGTCTCTGCTCTCTGTCTCTGTCTCTGTCTCTGTCTCTGCTCTCTGTCTCTGTCTCTGTCTCTGTCTCTGTCTCTGTCTCTGTCTCTGTCTCAGCTCCTGTCTCTCGTCTCTGTCTCTGTCTCTGTCTCTGCTCTGTCTCTGTCTCTCTCTCTCTCTCTCCTCTCTCTCTCTCTCTCTCTCTCTCTCTCTCTCTCTCTCTCTCTCTCTCTCTCTCTCTCTCTCTCTCTCTCTCTCTCTCTCTCTCTCTCTCTCTCTCTCTCTCTCTTCTCTCTCTCTCTCTCTCTCTCTCTCTCTCTCTCATCTCTCTCTCTCTCTTCTCTCTCTCTCTCTCTCTCTCTATCTCTCTCTCTCTCTCTCTCTCTCTCTCTCTCTCTCTCCTCTCTCTCTCTCTCTCTCTCTCTCTCTCTCTCTCTTCTCTCTCTCTCTCTCTCTCTCTCTCTCTCTCTCTCTCCCTCTCTCTCTCTCTCTCTCTCTCTCTCTCTCTCTCTCTCTCTCTCTTCTCTCTCTCTCGACCTCAGGTCAAGGTCAAGTGGTGACCCAAGTAGGTCATGTCGCATATTGGGAGACGTGTTTCGACGAGACAAACAAACATTGGTGCCGGTTTCACTTCTCTATCTTTAGTTCTGTCGGGAGTTGTTGACACACAAGTGTTGGTGACCTCAGATGACCTCGGCTGACCCTGTAGGGTCACTGAACAAAAAATGCACCTGTATCATCAATAATGTCATATGATAGCATGATCCAGAAGGAATTGGACCGATTTCATGCGTATCCTCGGAATACGAAGCATTTTAATATTTTCCCATTGACTTATAATGGGAGTTCACGAAATTGACCCGATCTTAAGTCACGATATATATATAAAAAATATGAGATATTAGAATTGTAGTTACCTATAACATGAAATCCTGTAAGGTTGTAAACAATCGGCCATAAACTGGACTGGTACGACAGCAAACTGTTTTAGGTAGGGTCACGTGAGCTGGCCTGGTGGACCTGACTGAGATGCCCCGAGGTCAAGAAATTCAAACAATGTGGGTAACTGATCTGAGCACCTGTGTTAAAAACGGCGTCGCGCAGACGAGGGTTAACTCGCGCCGTGCCGGGGGTTTAGACGCCCCCCTCCCCCCTTAGGTTTTTCGAGGATAACTTTCGAGGATAAGGATAAAAAACGGAATAGGTGTTGGGACATCAATTACCCACATAGTGTGATTTTTTGTTTACTTCGATCATGTTAGGTCAGGTCACCAGACCAGGTCACGTGACCCCACCTCCAAAAATGTTTCCGGTCGTACCACAGCCACAGTTTTTGGCTGATCAATTTCGTACTTACATGATTTAATAAGGGGCAATAGTACCTACAATTCGTATATCTCGTATTTTTTATATCGCTGACCTAAGGTCGGGTCAATTTCGTGACCTCCCTATTATAGGTCAAATCAAATGCTTCCTATTCTGAGGTATACGAATATGAGCCCAATTCCTTCTGGATCATGTTATCATAGGCCATTCTTGAAGTTCCAGGTGCAAATTGTGTTTCAGTGACCCCTACAGGGTCAGATGAGGTCATCTGAGGTCACCGACACTTTTTAGACAAAATAAAGATATATAAGTGAAACTGGCACAAATGTGTTTGTCTCGTCGTGGCACGTCTCCCAATGTGCAACATGACTTAATTGGGTCACCACTTGACCTTGACCTGTGGTCAAATTTATAAGTTGACCTAACCTGGTCATCATGCATATCATGTGAAGCGGCTTGACGAGACAAACATGATGCCGTCAAAATCATTTCCCTATCTTAATTAGGTAAAAAGATATTGGTGAAAACTGTTTTGCTAAAAAAAAAATGTTTTTACATTTGATGACCTCTGGAGCCTAAACTATTGGCCTTAGCTTAAATCTGAGGACACCTCGTAGATTGCATTGTTCAAGAGCTTTCCATTGCTTTGTCCGTTTGTTCGTAGCTGTCATAGTTCCTGTGATATCTGGTGGTTCTGCAGCGAAGTCCTAAAACTTGGAAATTTGACATTTGATGGCCTCTGGTGACCTCAATATTGACCTGAGAAAATGCTTGAAATAATTAAATGCATTTTGACGAGCTTTCGAACGTCTTTTCGGTTTTTGTCTATGTCCCATAGGAGCCGAGTTAGATGGGGTGGCGTCGACACGCCCCCTCCCCCCCCCCCCCCCCCCCGGCACGGCGAAGGTGGCGCCGACCACCGAGCACGGTGCGGATTAAGCCGCTTGTGGATGACGGACGAATAGAGCGACATCCATGGTTTATCGTATGTATCGATGGTTGCTTTTATTTGAAGTTGAATGCTCTTCCAACACCAGGTACTTCTTCGCTCTCATTTATCCTAATTCCTACCACTTTCTTCTATCACATTTTACTTATGGCGAATCAGTCTGCGGTTCCTAGGGTCAATCAGCCGCTACGTCTCCTTAACATATGTACTGATTCTTTGCAGGTGATCCAGAAAATGTCTCGCCTAGTCTCACCATGTCGGTGGAAATAAAGCAGGAGGTTTTCGGCGCCACACGTCTTCTTTGCCTGTTGACGGTAAGAATATCCTGCTGGATAGGTCAAGCAGACGATTGTTTATCACAGCTTCTCTCTTGGATTTTCAGATGCAGGCAATAGGAATTAGGATAGGTCGGAAGGTTTGAAAGGAGCGCTGTGTGATCACTTTAAAGCATTTAGACAGATAAAGAAGGCCATTAAGAGATTCTGTCGTTCTTTACCAGAAATGATGTGTTCGGAAAGAAAGAAGCGCGGTTTTGGTGGACAGAAGGTGTGTGTGCGTGCGGCGAAGGGGAAGGTATCATATGTGTGGATCATATATATATGTATATATGTATATATATGTATATATATATATATATATATATATATATATATATATATATATATATATATATATATTTATATATATATATATATATATATATATATATATATATATATATATATATATATATATATATATATACTACATACA
>JAXIVJ010009229.1:0-51972 GCA_036785665.1 Chirona hameri
GCATCGTGTTTCGCGCTTTTCATCATTTTTCACACATTTTGCACCGTTTTTTTTCACACGTGTTGAGTCAATGGGGAAAAAGGCATTTTTGCCGCTCGTGCCAAGTGCGCCACGAACGTCTCACCTGAGATTTTCCAAGTCACCGCACACCGTTGGACGGGGCCGCGTGGCGTGCCAAAATCTCACCCGCCTGCGACGCACCGTTTGGCCTGCACGTCGTCGCAACAACGACACGACTGATGTTGGCGGACAGAAAGAATGACAGACGGTTTCTGTTATAATATAGACAAGTGTGGCCCGCTTGCTCCGCAATGCGAGGGTAACCAAGTTCCCGTATCTCGTATCCCGTAGCCCGTAGCCCATAGCCCGTTCGTGAATCCCGTATCACGAATCCCGTAGCCCGTATCCCGTAGCCCATAGCCCATAGCCCATAGCCCGTAGCCCGTAGCCCGTAGCCCGTAGCCCGTAGCCCGTAGCCCGTAGCCCGTAGCCGTAGCCCGTAGCCCGTAGCCCGTAGCCGTAAGCCCGTAGCCCGTAGCCCGTAGCCCGTAGCCCGTAGCCCGTAGCCCGTAGCCCGTAGCCCGTAGCCCGTAGCCCGTAGCCCGTAGCCGTAGCCCGTAGCCCGTAGCCCGTAGCCCGTAGCCCGTAGCCCGTAGCCCGTAGCCCGTAGCCCGTAGCCGTAGCCCGTAGCCCGTAGCCCGTAGCCCGTAGCCCGTAGCCGTAGCCCGTAGCCCGTAGCCCGTAGCCCGTAGCCCGTAGCCCGTAGCCCGTAGCCCGTAGCCCGTAGCCCGTAGCCCGTAGCCCGTAGCCCGTAGCCCGTAGCCCGTAGCCCGTAGCCCGTAGCCCGTAGCCCGTAGCCCGTAGCCCGTAGCCCGTATCCCGTATCCCGTATCCCGTATCCCGTATCCCGTATCCCGTATCCCGTATCCCGTATCCCGTATCCCTTATCCCGTATCCCGTATCCCGTATCCCGTATCCCGTATCCCGTATCCCGTATCCCATAACCCGTTCCCGAATCCGTTCCCGTACCTTACTCGAACATCACCAATCTCGTGTAGGCTTTACAATAAAGAGTTCGGATTTTAAATATGCATCAATTTGGTATCCGCCGACGGAGGTTCGTTTTTTGCTTAGCTTGCTTTTCACTATGGCAAAATTTGCCGACGCAAATTTCTCCGATGACTAAATAGCTTGATGTAATGTTTGATTACGCCGAATAAAATAAGGGCCGAGAGCGTTATATTAACACTGGCATTATGACCTTAATGTTTGTCAATATGAATCAAGTTTGGGTGGTTATTGGACAGAATTGATTGCGCTTTGCAGCTGTATAATTTTGCTATCGTTTATCACCCTCCTGCGTTGACGATATGGCGGTGTGATTAAATACATATTCTAAAATAATCACTCTATATCTTCCAGGCCAATTTAAGCTATTCAATATTTAACAGAAAGCTTCGGTTTTCACGCATAATACAGCCGGTACCGTCGTCTGCAAAAATTACGTTTGTTTCAGCTCTTCAAGTCTCATAGGTTCGGAGCACTAAATTCATTCGTGAAGGACGACATAAAAGCGTGATTTAAGTTTGTGAAGCAATTAACTTTCCACGCACCACGCACCGCTCACCGAACCACATTGCATACGCCAGCCCGTTAATTGTTCTACACGCTTGTGTTTGTCGCATGCTGATCGGACGCATAGCCTCCGAGATATAGACCTGGGATTGCAGGGCGTTTCACGATTTTTCTAGTTTTTCACACATTTCACTCCGGTTTTTCTACGTGTTAAACCAATGCAGAAAAAGTCGTTTTTTCCAGCTCGTGCCACGTGCTCATTATGCACACTGGCGAGCCCGTTTCTTGACACAGCACGTCGTTGAAATGTCACCTGGATCGTGTGAAAATTTCATCCATCTTCTCGCAATAGTTTAGGCTGCACAGCTGAGCAAAGAACAAAACTGCAAAATGGCCACATACATACATACATACATACATACATACATACACGCACTTTACTCAAATAGTAATATAGACAAGTGTAGCCCGCTTGCTCTGCAATGCGAAGGTAACCAAGTTCCCGTATCCCGTATCCCGTTGCCGTAGCCCGTTCCCCGTTCCAGTAGCCCGTAGCCCGTAGCCCCCTAGCCCGTAGCCCGTAGCCCGTAGCCCGTAGCCCGTAGCCCGTAGCCCGTAGCCCGTAGCCCGTAGGCCGTAGCCCGTAGCCCGTAGCCCGTAGCCCGTAGCCCGTAGCCCGTAGCCCGTAGCCCGTAGCCCGTAGCCCGTAGCCCGTAGCCGTAGCCCGTAGCCCGTAGCCCGTAGCCCGTAGCCCGTAGCCCGTAGCCCGTAGCCCGTAGCCCGTAGCCCGTAGCCCGTAGCCCGTGCCCGTAGCCCGTAGCCCGTAGCCCGTAGCCCGTAGCCCGTAGCCCGTAGCCCGTAGCCCGTAGCCCGTAGCCCGTAGCCCGTAGCCCGTAGCCCGTAGCCCGTAGCCCGTAGCCCGTAGCTCGTAGCCCGTAGCCCGTAGCCCGTAGCCCGTAGCCCGTAGCCCGTAGCCCGTAGCCCGTAGCCCGTAGCCCGTAGCCCGTAGCCCGTAGCCCGTAGCCCCGTACCCCGTAGCCCGTAGCCCGTTCCCGTACCCTGTTCGTGAATCCCGTACCCCGTTCCTGAATCCCGTATCCCGTAGCCCGTAGCCCGTAGCCCGTAGCCCGTATCCAGTTCCCGTAACCCGTTCCCGAATCCCGTTCCCGTAACCCGTTCCCGTTACCCGTTCCCGTAACCCGTTCCCGTAACCCGTTCCCGTAACCCGTTCCCGTAACCCGTTCCCGAATCCCGTTCCCGTAACCCGTTCCCGTTACCCGTTCCCGTATCCAGTTCCCGTAACCCGTTCCCGAATCCCGTTCCCGTAACCCGTTCCCGTTACCCGTTCCCGTAACCCGTTCCCGTAACCCGTTCCCGTAACCCGTTCCCGTAACCCGTTCCCGAATCCCGTTCCCGTAACCCGTTCCCGTAACCCGTTCCCGTTACCCGTTCCCGTAACCCGTTCCCGTAACCCGTTCCCGAATCCCGTTCCCGTAACCCGTTCCCGTTACCCGTTCCCGTAACCCGTTCCCGTAACCCGTTCCCGTAACCCGTTCCCGAATCCCGTTCCCGTAACCCGTTCCCGAATCCCGTTCCCGTACCTTACTCGTTCCGAACATCACCAATCTCGTGTAGGCTTTACAATAAAGAGTTCGGGTTTTAAATATGCGTCAATTTGGTATCCGCCGACGGAGGTTCGTTTTTTGCTTAGCTTGCTTTTCACTATTCCGAGGTTTTGCCGACGCGAATTGATCTGGAGCGAAATATTTCGATGTAATGGTTTATTACGCGGAATAAAAAAAGGGCTGAAAGCGTCATATTAACACTGTCATTATAACCTTAATGTTTGTCAATATGAATCAATTTTGGGTGGTTATTGGACAGAATTGATTGCGCTTTGCAGCTGTATATTTTTGTATCGTTTATCACCCTCCTGTGTTGCCGATATGGCGGTGTGATGAAATATATATTCTAAAATGGTCACTCTTTATATTCCAGGCCGATTTAAGCTATTCAATATTGAACAGAAAGCTTCGGTTTCATGCATAATAAAGCCATTACCTTCGTCTGCAAAATTACGTTTGTTTCATCGCGTCACGTCCCTAGGTTCGGAGAACTAACTTAAATCGTTAAGGACGACATAAAAGCGTGATAACTTTACACGCGCCACGCACCGCACGCCGAACTACATTGTATACGCCAGCCCGTTAATTGTTCTACACGCTTGTGTTTGTCGCATGCTGATCGGACGCATAGTCTCTGAGATATAGACCCGGGATTGCAGCGTGTTTCGCGATTTTTCGCATTTTTCACACATTTGGCTCTGAGTTTTCCACGTGTTAAACCAATGGAGAAAAGGTCGCTTTTGCAGCTCGCGCCACGCGCTCATTATGCTCCCTAGCGAGCCCGTTTCTTGACACAGCACGTCGTTGAAATGTCACCTGGATCGTGTGAAAATTTCACCCATCTTCTTGCAATAGTTTAAGCTGCACAGCTGAGAAAGAACAAAACTGCAAAATGGCCACATACATACATACATACATACATACACACGCACTTTACTCAAATAGTAATATAGATGTGAACAATAAATTTAATGCTAAACTGAAAAATGACTTAGCAGCTATAAACGATGATAATCATACAAATGCTTTTGTTGAAATAGAGCATAAGGAGAAAAATGTTGCCAAGAATTGAATACTTGGAGGAATTTATAGATCTCCAAACTCTTCACAAACATTATTTATGGATTATATCGAGCAAGTACAACTGCACTTGAAGAAGAAAATAAGCTTGCTGCACTTGCAGGTGATTTTAATTTCAATATATTGCAGGAATCAGAAGATAGGCATGTGAGTTGCTTTTGCAATCTTGTGTATTCTTATGGTTATGTTTCTATGATTTCAAAGCCAGCTAGAGTTGTTAAGAACCATTCATCATTGCTCGTTAACATTTGTATTAATAAACACAACTATATAAAGTATTCTGCTGTATTGATAACATCTTTCAGATCATTTTCCTGTATATGCCCTTATATCATGGATATATAAAACAGAATCAAACAATCTACCCAAGGAAGTTTTTAACATG
Source organism: Chirona hameri (assembly GCA_036785665.1). Taxonomy (NCBI): domain Eukaryota; kingdom Metazoa; phylum Arthropoda; class Thecostraca; order Balanomorpha; family Balanidae; genus Chirona; species Chirona hameri. Next base: position 4,666 of record JAXIVJ010009229.1, read on the forward strand.
CATAAACTTCCAGAGTTTAACCCTCGCCCTACGGGAGCCTTTTTCACCTTCGTCCTACGGGGGGTCCTAAAACGACCCCTGTTAACTTCCAAACCAAGCATCTAACGGTATGCAATTTTTAGGTTTTGGGTCAACGAGTGACCTTCCAGGTCAAGTGAATGACCTCCATTGACCACGTCCAGAACATCAATCTTGAAAAATAAGAAATTGATAAATGTAAATAAAAAGGCATGTTCCTAGACCAGTTTTGTCTCCGAAATACAGAAAAGGTAATTATTTATTCGTATCTGGTCAAAAAAGTCAAAAAAGTTATTAAAAAAATGACGTCATGAATTTCTTACACTTAGAGAGCCATCACTTAGTAAAAAATAGAGATATATCTTTGAAATTTGGTTTGAGCATTGTCCATACTAATTTCTCTCATATATGTTCCGCTTTTTTAACATCTTGGAAAATTTTGATGTGGGGATTTAACAAAAAAAAAGTTTTTCTTCATTTTGGGGACAAAACCCAAAGTTTTACAAATCCGAGATTGCCATTATAAAGGAAATGACGTTTTATATATCTTCTTAGCTAAGTTTGCAATTTGCTTTAAAACTCCGTTTTCTACGATTTTTTCAAACATTTATCGTTTTCCCACTAACATGACGTCATCAAAACATCATTATTTCCCAAATTTGTCGACTAATTTCAAAGAAATTTGTACAGCATGCGTATAATTGTTGTATACTTAGCTACTAAAATTTCAGCAAGATGTGCCGTATTTTTAAAAAGTTATGCAAGAAATACCTCAGGGGGGGGGGGGGGGGGGTCGTTTTAGGACCCCCGTAGGGCGAGGGTTAATCAATATATTGCAGCCAATCTGGCATATTTCTAAGCTATAACAGATCCTAATATAGTTGTGTCGCCTTAATAAATACATTTACTGAAGGAATTCACAAGTTTTCCAAAACAATAAAGCTATGCAGGATAAAAATACCATTGAAGCCATGGATAGCATTACATGTTCAATTAATAGAAATAATAAGTTGTAACATAAATTTATTTTAAAAAACGTATTGATAAGCATGACAATTAATATAAACAAAATATAGAAACATTCTTACAAAGGTAATGAAGGAGGCAAAAAGATTATATTTTCAAAAGTCATTTGAGGCTAGCAAAGAAAATAATAAAAAAACAAGGAAGTTACTTAGAGAAGCCTTAAATTCAAGGTAAGCGCCTTATTGATGATGCTAACACAGTTCATACCAGTGAACATGTAGCAAGTGGTTTGAACAATTTCTGTACATCCATAGGACAACAGCTGGAAAGTGATATGCCTACCTCAGACAGTAGCCCAATGGAATATCTTATACAAATAGACTATCCGGCCTTTAGCGCCCCATTGTCCACAAATCCTTTGAAAATTGAGTATATTATAAACTAATTGAACCCTGTGGGAGGCGGAGTAGTCAAAATAAGTACCAAGATTCTTCTGGCAACACATAGAAACTGTATCCATCATCTTACTTATTTCTTTAATCTTTGTCTTAAAAATGCTTGAAGTCAAAGTGGCCGAAAAGTGAGGGGCCATGCCCCCCCCCCCCTCTCTCTCTCTCTCTGTTCCTACGCCTGTCTTCCGTCTTCTGCAGCTAGGCAATCCGTGGTCATACCCGTGGTCATACCCAATCTGTTTACCTCCGTGGTCATACCCAATCTGTTTGTACTGCTGACGGGCGTGGCAACCGGCACCTTTCCAGACAGGAAAGGTCCCAATCCCATCGGTGCATTCCAAAGATCCTCTCTTGGCCCACTCCTCTTCCAGATATTTGCTAACGACCTGTCCCACTTTGCCCCTGACGCGCACGTGGTGCAGTACGCTGATGATACCCAAATTTTGATATCTGGCAAAAAAGACTCCTTCCCGCAGCTCATTGCTACAATGGAACAGACATTAGACTCCTTGGACGTCTGGTTCCACTCCCACGGTCTGAAAGTAAACACAAGTAAAACGGAACTTATAGTCTGTGGTTCCCGTCAAAATTGTCGTGGCATGGCTCCCATAACTGTTCGGTACCGCGAGGATGCAGTGCGTGAGGACCCCACCGTGAGAAACCTTGGCGTAGTGTTCGACAAGTACCTCACCTGGGACTCTCACGTTTCTGCCCTCGTCAAAAAAATGCAACCGTATCCTCATCGGCCTGTCCCACGTGCGTCATCAGATCCCACCTGACCTTTTGCCCACCTTGGTCAATGCCTTGGTCATCTCGCACGTTCGATACTGCCTTGCCGTCTATGGCAACGGGTCGGAGAAAAACACACAACGTCTCCAAAAAAAAAATCCTGAACTTTGCGATGCGCGTTGTCTCCGGCCGTCGCAAATTTGATCATATATCGGACGTGCGTGAGGAACTGGGCTGGCCTACTGCCCGTCAGCTCTACCAACAGCACTCTGTGAGTTTGCTTCACAAAATACGAGTTACTGGCGAACCGCAAGCTCTTGCCTCTCATATGCAGGCCAACTCTTCTCTTCGCTCCCGTTCTACTCGTCAGGACACTGATCTACTCTCACACGCACTCCCGCGTGTGAGGACGGAGGCGGGTAGGCGACGCCTCCTATACAGTATCGCGCAACTTTAAAACTCTTTACCTCTGGAACTCCGGAACTCGACTCTCGCGTCTTTTAGGCATGCACTGTGTAATCATTTAGCTGGGACTGGATGAATATGTACGTACGTACGTGTGTGTGTGCGTGTTGTCTGTATGGATGTATGCTTTTTATATTTTGCAGTATGCATGCTGCTTACGAGTGCCTTTTTAACATGTCTCACCTTTTAACGTTATCGACTCGACACTCGGAATAGCCATTTTATGTTGGAGAGTGTTTTAAATGTCAATACATACAATGGCGCCGCCACCTTCCGAAAGTTGGGGAGGGGAGGGGAGGGGAGGGGAGGGGAGGGGAGGGGAGGGGAGGGGAGGGGAGGGGAGGGGAGGCATTCTGAAGTCGATTCTTTCCATGCAACGCCCATAGGTGTAATGTTAAAATCTGAAAATGTTTGGGGGACACGTCCCCCACGCCCCCCCCCCCCCCCCTGTGGCGGAGCCCCTGCAGCTAGGGTCGCTGCTACACAGGATGTATTGGCTGCACCAGGTCACAATTCAGTGGCAGATCTACATTTGGGAAAAATGGGCAATCACCCCCCCCCCAACCCACTATGGGCCAGGAGCCCGATCTAGCCCTCCATAATTGATTATTGACCTCAGATAGCCTTCTTTCAGCCTCAGATCATTTTGGCATGGGCACTTGGAGATATTTTATTTCACTTATTATGAATTTGGAAACCATTTCGTACTAATGGTTTCCAAATACTATACTGTCACTACCGTCACTACCGTCACTAAACTACTACCGTCCAATCCCCGCTTGAAAACGCACGATAAGCGCAGCTCGGCGCTCACTGAGGCTCGCAGAGTCGCCACCATCTCTGCATTGTCAGCAGTCGCTCCCTGGTGTGGTCCAGGAGGCTTTGATGTCGGACCTCAGCGTGGGTGGCCGTCACGACCATTGCATTGCATTACATTGCATTGCATTGCATTGCAAACCATTGCAGAAATCATATAATCACCCCTCATGGGTGCAGAGGCAGGTTGGGGCAGAAAATTGGACTTGTCACAGCAAGCCGACCCATTGAGGATCACAACCATACTCGTATTTCCGTGTTATCGCGTGTTATCCATTAGATCGGCACTATCGAAGAAGCTGCATTCAAATTTGTGCCGACATTTCTGCTATGTCAACACAAATTGTTATTAAAAGCACGAAATAAGCTACTTTTAGGGTTAAAATGTGACTTCACAGTGTAGCCAAGGTTGCATTCTAACCTAAAAACATGCACATTGCAAGATTCTTGCTTTATCCCATTCGTCATTACATCGTAAGCATACATCGATTTCGCGAGCCGCGGTCTCCCTGTTGTACGCTGCATCCAATGGTCCGTGTTTCGGTGCCGTTTATACTCCCCCGTGTGATTGGACTCAAAAACTCTTCTCATATTCTTAATCCACGGTCAAATTTGAACATATTCATGTATGTCTCATATTGAAATGAATAAATCACTCCGACCAATTATGGCGGTCCAGATCGGGATCCTGGCCCATAGTGCAACCGCCTGAAATCGGAGCAAAATTGACACATTTCCTGTTATAGAAGAAAATCTAAGCGACTTTGACTAAGGAAAGATAGCTTAAAGGGTTCACCTTCAACATGAGGTTTTGGACTGAGATAGCAGATTTGTAGAGCAGATCTAAAAATTGGCTGTGGTGAAAGAATTACCTCCCTACGTTAAGTAATTTCGACACAGGACTAGTGGGCCCGGTTTCATGCCCGCTGTTCCGGGCCACGATCGGGATATGAACGCTCGCCGCCGGAGACAGGTACACTCTCTGGAACGTAGTCTGATGACAATGCCTCGTTAATATCCGCTCAGCCGCCCGGGCGGCGCGGCGGCCCCTTGTCAGAGACTACTTGGCGTCAGGCGGAGCGGGGCGGAACCAGAACGCAGGCTGCTATCGTACGATTTATCGTAAAATGCAAAGAGAAACTTACTTTTTTCTCCACATATATCCATCAGTTGTCCAAACCAAAGTCATATTCGTTCAATAATGTATTCATTCATTCGTTCAATAACCAAATTCAATAATGACGTCGTCATCCCAAATTAAAAAAAAACTTAATTTGTATAAAGTTAAGTGGCTTTTCGAGAGATAAAAAAAATATCACCATCGTTTTCAACAGCAATTACTTCATATTTTCGAATAGAACCAGCGTATATTTGACAACTTTCAGAAAGGTGAATCATTCCCTTTAAATCAGCTATCAATGCATAAGCAAGCCAAATCCGATACGTTTTCAGAATTGTGTGAGACTTTTTTGGAATTTCCCCCCCCCCCCAAAAAAAAACACCCGTTCTGGATCAGACAATGTCACAATGCGCTGTATGTGTGTATATGATGCAGTTGCATGTTGTCTTCAGTTATACATTAACACTGAGCTGGATACTGGGATTGAGGCGGATATGGGTGAGGGGTCGAACGGATGAATCTGGATGAACACTGTGGCCATGTCAAATGTGTCACCGCACTGTGAGCAAAAGTCACGATGTCGAGCCATTAAATGACACTTCATGCCACCCTGGATGATTTCCGCCCCTTGTTGTGCGTGTCAACGTTTGCCACACATATTTCACCCCCCCCTCAACCTAAAAATCCTGGCGATGCCATTGTATGGATGTATACCTAAGGAATTAGTGTAATCAACCTTGAGTTTCTTCGGTCTCTTCGTGCTCTGCAATCTGCATGTCCAACGTGCTCAACCTGCCCCACGAGTTGGATCAAATTACCACAACCATGAGATAAGTTGAGCAATACGTAACATTTTATGTCAATTCCATTTTGCTAAGTATAAACGTGGGTTTGTGAGAATAGTTGGTTTTGAATTAGGAAAGGTTAATTTTCGGCCCCTTACAGTCGTTTAAGGGCTCTGATATTGATAGGCTCACTGGATCCGCCGTTGATTATTGAAGCCGTGTACGGCTTCAATACTAAATTCCTATTCGATCAGAGCATGACATTTGAAACGGTATTGCGGTATAAACAACATGACTTTGGACAGTTGGAATTTGACTTAGTTACGAATAAGTTGCAAGTACAGAAAGAAGTAGGTACTTGTAAGTTGTAGCAATACAAAATGACATGTTTACACGTATGGTAATGGTATGGCGTGAGTTGTTGGGCAAAAAAATACGGTTCACTGGAATTTCCATCAGAGTCATGATTACGTCTTTTTGCCTTTGTCTGCTATGTTTGGAAATTGAATCTTATCTTCCCCGGGCGCGGATCCAGGGGGGACGCTTGGGCGCCCCCCCCCCCCCCCCCCCCACCCCCCACCCCTGAGCCTGGTCGCGCCCATGTATCGCCCGCCAAGTGCGCCCGTAGGGCGCAACTTTTTGTATGGCGCCCCCCTGACCGAAATCCTGGATCCGCGCCTGCCCCCCCCCCCCCCCCAGTTGTTTTCCCTTAAAATAGGTCCTGCCGTCCACTGCACTCGCCTAATCGCCCAACGGCTGAATTTAACGTGCGGCCTGTGGGAAACGCGCCAACTTGTCGCCTAACGACCGAAAGCGCGATTAGACGTTTTCAGCTGACGCTGGGTAATATTTTCCCTTTTGCCTCAGACACAAATCAACTGCTGCTCACTTTCTTGGAACTTCCCAGACTTTCCAGACGTGTAGGACAATGTCCTGCAATTTGGCTCGCAAACTCGGCCGTTAGGTCGACAGCCGTGTGTGCAGTGGACGGCGACCTTACGTGTGTCTTTCTCATTTCCATCTGTGTCTAAAGTATCTCCATCCAAAGCGCCATGACACTCAGCCGGCAATGTTGTATAAGAGTGTCCGAGTGATAATTGGCATAGAATACCCGCAAGTAATCTATATTACTATTTGATAAGCGTCTGTCTATCTGGCGGTCTGTCCATCCGGCACCTCTCAGTTTATTCAGTTTAAAAGTCACAGTTAATTCACGTGCTGAATTGGTGCGGATACCTCCATCCCGGAGATGCCAGCTAGCTATGCCGACGCACCGGAGTTGGTGGGGCGGTGATCCCTTGACGGGTAGTAGGTAATTATGTCCTATGCAGTTCCGGTTCCAGTCCAGTTAATTAACGTGCTGAATTGGTGCGGATACCTCCATCCCGAAGATGCTAGCTAATCGTCCAGCGGAGCGGACGGGTTAGCACTAGTCTATATTACTCTTTGATAAACGTCTGTCTGTCTGTCTATCCGCCACGAATTTATATAATTAAAGCGGTAATTCTACATTGCAGTACCACATTGATATAAGCACGTGATGCACGTGATTTTAAAGTTTTCAAACGAGTTTACGGATACTACCGAATGGTATATAATTCGTACATTTCCGACGCATTTTATACGATAGTTGTAGACAGTTGTAGGTTGTGCAGTTTTGGGCGAAGTGTTGTGCTGTAACTAACATAGGAGGTGAAATATTTTACCGTAAAAAAACATTTTACGGATACGGGTTTTACATCGCTTCACTCCAGTCAAAAGTCAATCAGATCCAACCACGGATACTACAGTGTCACAACCAATGAGAAGCAACCGCGGAATCACTGCGGAACGAAGGTCATCGACATACGGTACGACATATATCAATGAACATATACGTTAAGCCGGAGTGGAGTTTTCACGGGTTTAACGTGTGTATAACGGGTGTCATAGGTGTACCACGGGTATAATGGGTGAGTGCTGGCTATACCGGGTTTGTCACGTGTTCCACAGGGGCACAACAGGTACCACGGGTGTATGTCGGGCACCGTAGGTTTTTGACGGGTACCTCGGGTGTATGACGGGTACAAACACGGATTATCCCGCGCACTGCAGGGGCTTTGCGCCGAACACGAATTGCAGGGGGGTTGATTTGCGCCCCCCCCCCCCCCTTGAGATCTCGAAAACTACGCTACGTAGCGAGAAGCGGAAAACGGAATTTGATAGCTTGATACATGTTCTATCGAAAGTATACCAGTATTGTTTTAGGTCAGGTCAAAATTGAGGTCACCAGAGGTCATCAAAGGTCAAATTTTCCAGTTTTTTCCTGTTTTAGGACATCGCTCCAGATATTCCCATATATCTCAGAAACTATGCTAGTTAGAAACAAACCGAAAAAAGCAAATGACAGCCAGTGAAATGTACAATCGCTAAGGTGTCCTCAAATTTGATATCAAGTCAATATTTGAGGCTCCAGAGGCACTGGCGGATCCAGGGGGGGGGGGGGGCAATCCGGCCATGGCCCCCCCCAAAGTCTGGAAGGGGGGGCCAACATGTCTTTTGCCCCCCCCCCCCAAACAAAATAATATATATATATATATAAATAACTGTAGAATGAGCCTCAACGCATATAAAAAAACAATAAAATTCCGTGTTCTGTGAAATTTTAAGAAAAAAAAATGAACACGTTCATAAATAATGATTTCGTCGTCGACGAAGGAATAACTAGACCCACGACTTCATATTGAGTAAATGCCTTCATATGGAAGCATCTTATAATTTGGAAGCGCAGGTCTTGTGTCAAATGTGGCGAAATTGTTGTGAATAGTAGCCGCTCCTCTTATCATGCGTTGCACGGGATGTGGGTTTGTATTTGTTTTAAAACATTGGGTTAAAAATAGCTAGCTACTGTTGCAGCCCGGGTGGTTTGAAGGTCTTCCCCGGACACCTAGACACTGCCAAGTGCCATGAAGAGGCAGGCAAGTTTAAGCCACTTCTTTAAAAAGAAGAAAACTGAGAGGTATGCTTCCTAGTTCCTATCAGTTTCTATACATGTTCAAGCTGGTACCTAATGGTCACAATTTCAATAACAACAAATATGAGTAGAAATGTATCATTTTCATCGCAACTTGCTCCTCCCCTTTTACAAATTAAAAGGGAGCGAAGGGGTGGAAGAGCCATCCTAAATGCTGATAGTGTCAAATGTGACCCTCTGACATTGTGTGATTCATGTGTTATGATCCTCCTGAATCTATGGCAAAAGCCATGCAGGGTAGGGACAAGGAACCTCATGCTAATGCCTGGAATAGGTCATCATAGGTCTCCTTACAAAAGCTCAATAGTTGAAGGGACATTCCCACCTAAAAACTCAAATTTGATATGTGATGGAGCCAGTTTCTCCTGTTTTACCAGTCCAGTTTGTTTGAAGTTGACCCTCAATTGTTTCAATTGTTTGTTATCTTCATTTGAAGTTTTGTTTTTTGTATCTACTTTTTTTAATTTGCCTTTACTGCACACTTTCTTTATTTACATTTAATGATTTAAGTATAGGAGGTACTTTTCCTAATAAAGCACCTTAAGTTTGTGAAGTAGACAATCTTCAAATGAGTATTGTAAACAATTGCGAGAAACTTTTCAAAATGAACTGGACTGGTAAAACAGGTCAGTGACTCTACTACATATCAAATACTAAAAAGGTGAGGATGACCCTTTAATGGTAGGTTTAAATGCATGCAAAAATATTACTGAATTTAACATTTGCGGAAACACTTTGCCAGCACAAAAAAAAAAATACCACAATTCATAATTTGGGAGTGGAAAATTCACTTCTAATGGGGAGTGAGAGTGGAAAATTATTCACATTTGGGTGTCATTTCCCACCCAAATTGACAAATTTTGGGACACTGCACCACACCATCTATACTTTCTGGCCCCAACGCCATCTATATTATTAGTTCTAAGCCTAACTGAAGCCAAAAATCTTAAAATTATTTACTGTGATCTTAGATTATTCAACAGCAGTGTTTAGATAAGTGATAACTATGACCTTAGATAATTGGTTTTCAAATTCTGGGTAATTACTAATTACCCCAAATTGTGGGTTATGAAACAGGAGTATCTTAAAGGAAATATCCCACCTTCATAATGGGGAATGGGACCGAGATAGCAGTTTTTAAGCTCATGTCAGGAAATCACTTTTTACACCTTTGTTCAGTCTGTACACCATCAAATATCAAAGATATGTACATCCTGAAAAAAATGGTCCTTATGGATCTTATACACAAACTTCATATGGATGCATATGGTCATGTGCTACCATATACATCAGCAAGCAATCCTTTTGTGAAACACAGTGTTAGGTGATTTGTGTTATAATTGTTGGATTATACTAACATTTAAATTTACTGTTTTGATAGATATTTGATTTTATTCAAGTTTTGAGTTGTTAGAGCCTCTTTGAAGCAGACAATGCCATAACATTATGCGCCACAGCCAACATTTGAAATGTGTGCCACACTTTATAATCCATACCAAATATGTGAGTCTGTGTTATCAAAATATATTGCATTTGAAAATTGTTTTTTGGGGTTATAACTTATATCTTGAAAATTTAGCCAACCCAATGACATATTTATTATTTATTGGTAAAAATACACTATATTAGCACATCCATAGCAATTTGGCAAGGTGGGATGTTTTCTTTAATGACGATAGTGGTGGTCTCATGATGGTGGACGTCACTGGACAATGCACATCATTCCATCCCAGTTTCTGTTTCTGTCGCTTTGTGGTATAGAAGTAACGCGGTGGTGGTTAGAGGAGAATTGTGTAGAATTGTTAAGAATTGGTTACAATTGTTAAGGAGACTCATACCGATTACTCTAACACTCGAATCTGTCTATTTAATGCGAAGCATCGTATCACTCCATTCGTCCTCATATTTTGTCATTTCCTTCCTTAGCTCCTCCCCGAGTGCACCATCCTCAACGTCCACTCCTGTTCCGAAGCCACCAGCCGAGTCGACCGGAGCGACAGCCTCCGCCAGCGTCACCTGCCCTGTTGCCTCGAATCCTGGGCTGAACGAAGACGAATCGGCGCCGGAGGCGTCCGCTGAACCGGATAAGGCCTCCGTTAGCACCCCCCAGACGAGCGTGTCTCCGCAAGACTTCGGCCACTGCATCGGTGGCTCAACGACAGACGGACAGAAGATGGCCGGGTTAACGGACAGATGGTGTCCATCCCGAAAAGAAGACTTCCCCGTCTCCTATCACAAGAAGCAGGGAGTGACTCGTCCACGCCGTCTCCATGAGGACCATCTGGGGCGTTTCTCATGGCTGGCTGTATCTCGCCTGGGGAACCGGTCCGGAGCGTGGTGCAGCGTCTGTGTCCTCTTTGGCGGCGGGGAAGGTGGCGGTAGAGGTGGCAGCAGGAACCAAGTCCTCGGGAAACTGGTCCTTCGTCCCCTCGTCGACTTCTCCGACCTGACAGGAAAATGTGGTGCTCTGAACATCCACGATAACTCAGAGTATCACTGCACCAACGCGGCCAGGGCGGCAGAGTTCGTCGCCAGACGTCACCATCCTCAGCTGGACGTCGCACTCCAAGTGCAGACCGCCGGTCAGCGGGAGGTCGAGCGAAACCGAGTCATCATCTCGGCCATCGTAGACACCATCAAGCTGGCTGCAATGCAGAACATACCCATCTGCGGTCATCGTGATGACGGCCGCATCGACCCCAGCGGCGCCTACCCGGAGGTAAACGACGGGAACTTCCGGATGATGCTGCGCTTCCGCATCCAGTCGGGCGACAGTGCTCTGTAGAAGCACCTGGCTGAAGCAGCCAGAAACGCCCTCTACACCAGCAAACAGGTGCAGAACGCCATTCTGCTGGACATAGCTTCGATGATAAAACATGACATCACTCAAAGAGTGAGCCGTTCCAAAGTCTGGGCGCTGATGGCAGACGAGACAACGGACTGTTCTAACAGAGAACAGATGGCGCTCGTGGTCCGCTACGTGGATGACCTTCAGGGGCAACTGATCGTCAGGGGGACCCTGTCGGCCTGGTCGACGTGTTCGCGACCCTCCGTCAGCTGGTTGGCGGAACAGACATGCGGATGTCGGGCGTAAACCTGGCCCGCGTCATCACGACTGCGCTGGCGGAGCTGAAACTGGACAGCGGGGCCATGGTAGCCCAGTGCTACGACGGGGCAGCCTCCATGGCCAGTCAGCGGGTCGGTGTGGCGGCTCAAATCCGGAAGGAGTCACCGCTGGCGCACTATTTTCATTGTGCGGTCCACGCCCTGAACCTGGCAACGTCCCGAATCAACCAGGTGGAAGTCATTCGGAACGCCCTGGGCTCCATGGAGACGGTGGTGTCGTTCCTGACGGACGGCGCAAAACGGGAGGAGCTGCTGCGGACAGCCCAGCACGAAAAGCTGGAGGAAGGAGAGCGGCGGAAGCTGGTGAAGCTCTGCCAGACGCGCTTCATCGAGCGGCACGTCGCCGTGGAGCGGTTCTGGGAGCAGCTGCCCGCCGTCTGCCTGGCGCTGGAGCTGATGAAGTGGCAGGACCGGCGCACCAGCTCCCAGGCCGCCAACCTCCTGATCGCCGTCACCCAGGGCGAGTTCCTGGTCGGGCTGGCAGTGGCTCAGCGGCTGTCAGGCGTGCTCCGACCCCTCGCCACAGCACTGCAGGAGAGGGGCATGGACCTGGTGCGGTGCCTGGGGCTTGTTGATCCCGTCATCGAAGTCCACGAGGACATGCGCGCCAACTCCGACAGCGAGTTCGCCACCCTTATGTCCGTGGCTCACCGACTGGCAGAGAAGATCAACACCGAGATCAGCAAGCCACGGCTGCCAAGCAGATCTATCGACAGGAGCACTACAGGACGGGACCTGACCGTGGAAGGCTACTTCCGAGTCAACGTCTTTGTCCCTGCCGTCGACGCCGTGCTGACAAACACGACGGACCGCTTCGGCGTGCACCAGAGGAAGGCGTTCCTGCTCAGCCAGCTCCTCCCGAAGAACGTGGCCGGCGTGACGTGGGAGCAACTGGAGCCGGCCTTCGACTAGTACGCCAGCCTGGTAGGCGACTGTGTCGAACAGCTGCGGGCTGAGCTCCGAGTCTGGACGGCCATGTGGAGCACTAGGCCTGACACCGAGGCGCCCGTGACGGCGATAGGAACGCTCAACGAGTGCAGCCAGCGCACGTTCCCGGCGATCCACCGGCTGATGCAGGTGTTGGCCGTGCTGCCGGTCACAACTGCAGAGGCTGAGCGCCTCTTCTCGAAGGTGACGCGCACGCTCACGGCTCTTCGTTCAACGATGGCTGAAGATCGCCTGGAGGCGCTGATCCTCATCCAAGCCCACCGGGAAAGGCTGCCGGCAACTGACGAGGTGGTGGACCGGTTCGCTGCCTCCGGAGCCCGCCGTCTGGACTGCCGACTCCAGATGTGACTCTGTCCGACCAGTTCTGAATCTGCCTATGGCTGATTAATCCTAGCCCGTCTGTGATATCATACATCCACCCTAAGCCCAGCCCTGCGAAATACATTTATGTCGGTGATTTTCAGTTTGTGTCATCTGACGGAAGAAATTAGCGTTTTCTTATGAAACAATGACAGCCTACAATTGTATATAATTCATCCAAAATTATCTTACAACGACCAACTCCTAAAGATTCGTGGCGTCATGTAAGGATGAATAGCGAAGAATAAATTGCATTAATATTGTATAATTAAATACAAATGAGTTTGCTTTAACATTCATGCTTTTCATTGATTCGTTTTCATTTACATGCAATCATACAAACGATGTATCGTATCGTATGTATTCCTCCTTCGATATCCCTAAAGGTCAAGAAGCTGAAGCCTTATTTTGTAAATCGTTAAAATGTGTGATTGAAAAAAAGAAGTGGACCAAATTCGTGAAGAAATTTAACATTTAGGTCAGGTCCCGTAGATAAGGGGGGCACAGGGGTCGGTAGGAGCGATTCAGTTTAAGTTCACATGTCAAAATTTAAGTTCACATGTCGTTTTGGCATTATGGGCTGTAAGGACCGCACAATCAACAGCTCAGAGCCCAAACTCAGCCAAAGTACTCTCAAATGTATGATGGCATAGCCGGCGGAACGATTCTGGGCAAGGGGGTTGACAATTGCGACCATTGGTTCCCGAGATAACAGGGAGGGTTGGATCCGCCCCCCCCCCCTGGCGGTCGTGGGTACAATACCCCAGGCGCTACCGGGTTAACTTGACTCCCCTTTCCAAACAAAATAACAGTAAAATAAAACCTACCAATATAGTTAACACATCTATATATTAATTTATGCCTGCTGAAGATATTGGGCAAAAGTTTCAAGCAGTGGCGCACCCAGGATTTTCTCCAGGAGGGGGCAATTTCTTCAGTGGGCACAAGGTGCCCTCCACCGTAAACCGTAAACTGAAACCGTAAATCGAAACCTCTTGAAAAAACTTTTTAAGCGTGTCCTCAGATTTTAGCTTAGGTCAATAGATTAAGTTCTAGATAAAATGGGATTGTGCTGAATGTTAACATTACGCTTAAGGGTGTTGCATGGGAATACAAAAAAATCCGACCGCAACCCCCCGTAGCTGAAAATAGTCCGAGACCCCTCCCTGAGCAAAATTCTGTAACTGGTTTGCCCCTCAAAAACGGCCGGCTAGATCCGCCAGTGTCCAGAGGTCAACAAAGAAAAGAAAAGAAACGTGTTTTTGCTAAATCGTTTTTCGCTATTAACTTTATATCTAATAAAGACAACGGAAAACTATTTACGCCATTGTGTTTATCTTGTAAAGGGGCTTTGAATGATGTACAATGTGATCTTGTTAAGTGAACTTAAAAATTTGACCTCAGGTCAAGGTCAAGTGGTGACCCAAGTAAGGCATGTTGCATATGGGAAAACGTGTATCGACGAGACAAACACATTGATGTCTGTTTTACTCCTCTATCTTAATTATGTCGGAAGTTATTGACAAAAAGTGATGGTGACCTCGCATGACCTCAAATGACCCAATAGGGGTCACTGAACAAAACTTACACTTGGATCATCAAGAATATCCTATAATAACATGATCCAGAAGTAATTGGACTAATAGCATGCATATCCTTGAAATAGGAAGCATTTGTATATTTCCCCATTGACTTATTATGGCGAGGTTACGAAATTGACCTGACCTTAGATCATCGATATCAAACTTTCGAGATAAACGAATTGTAAGTACTTATGCCCTCATGATATCCTGTATGTTTCAAACTGATCGGTGAAAAATTCTGGCTTTGGCACAACTGTAAACATTTTTGGAGGTGGGGTCACCTGAACTGGTCTGGTGACCTGACCTGAGATGACCCGAGATTATTTTTTTTCAAAGTGTGCGCAATTAATGTCCTGACAGGTGTGCGAAAACTCGGCGGCGCTGCGCGCCGCCGTTTTTTCGCTATCTTTGAAAAACCTGAGGGGGGGGGGGGCGGAAATCAACCTATAACCCACGCCTATAATCCGCGCACTGCAGGGGGGGGGGCCTGCAGTGCGCGGGTTATATTTACGACAGGTGTCACGGGTAGTACGGGTTATCAATACCTAATTGCCTATCACTGGCTTGCACCACCACTTGACCTGTAATCGCCCAGCGGAGCGGACGGGTTAGCACTAGAGTTGTGCTATTTGTTTATTATCAGTGTCCTCTTGAGCGAAAGTTCCTCTGGGAAGCTTCGCCTGTAACTGGCCTACAAAATCGAATCTCCAAACCTTTCGTAAGTATTTCGTAAGTCAATTCAAAGTTAGTTTATAAATATATCAATCACAATGTATAACACAGATCAAATTATTGTTTGGGGGCACAGCGGCTGACAAATAATTATACCTAACCTATGCAGTCACGCGTACACTATCCGCTCGTAGAAGAGTATGTATGCCTGAGCCTTTAAAACATTGTCCAGGGTGACCTCGGTCACGCGAGTGTCGCTCACGTAAAACCAGCGGCCCGGCTCGGGCTCAGCGACTGCCGTTTCCGCCTCCTCGTCTCCGGGGTCCGTCTGCGCCGCCTGCGCGCAAGCTAATCGGTAGGCGGCGTCGATGTACCGCGTCAGCCAGGCAGGGTTAACGGTGAGCCGATCACAGCGCCCTGGCACGCGCACGTAGGCCGAGTAGTGCCCGCTGGTGAGCAGGCCGCTGTGCTCCACCAGGCCGAACAGGGAGTAGAGAACACGCCGCTGCCGGCGGTCCATCTGCGGCAGGTCCTGGCAGATGGAGGAACAAAATGGTGCCAGGTCAAGCAGCTCGCTTAACATGACGTGACGGTTGATCTTGTACAGGTTGGAGCTGCCGACCTCGAACCGCTTCAGTTGGATGGTCAGCACCGGCGGCGGACTGTGGACCAACAACTGCTTACTGGCGTTGCTGTAGACAGTGCCGGCCGACTTCTCGTCTGACGTTCCAGACTTGCGGTATATATACCGACGTGAATACGGATCTTATTAATTATTCCGACAGTTCGTACGAAAAATCGTTAAGTTATCAACGTGAATACAAAATCCTCTTACGAATGAAAATCCACTTACGAAGTTGACGTGAATACGGCCCCAGGTCACGTCAAGTGACCTTACCTCAAAAAATGTTTGTGGTCGTGCCAAAACCACAGTATTTGTCCCAGAGCTTTGAAACTTGCAGGATTTCATAAGGTCACAAGTAACTATAATTTATTTATCCCTGATTTTGTTGTATCAGTGACCTAAAGTCAGGTCAATTTCGTGACCTCCCCATTATAAGTCAATGGGAAATATACAAATGCTTCCTATTCAGAGAATATGCCTTCGATCTGACCAATTCTTTCAGAATCATGTTATTTAGCTCATTATTGATGACCCAGATGCAGTTGTTGCTCTGTAACCTCTACAAAGTCAGCTGAGGTCATCTCGAGTCACCAACACTTTTTTTTGCAAATAACTATTGATATAATAAATATATAGACGTGCAAATGACACCGCTGTGTTTGGCTCGTCGAGTCGCGTCCCCCATGTGTAACATGACTTACCTGGGTCAACAAACGACCTTGACCTGAGGTCATTTGTTTTAGTAGACCTAGCCAGAGTGCCATTAATATGTTTCGAAGCGCCTTGGCTAGGAAAACACGTTGGTGTTAACTTTACCGCTATATGTCTAACCAATACAAACACAAAATATTAAAACCTTTTCGGGAAAAATGGCCTCGTGACCTTTGGTGACCTCTGGGACCTAAACTATTGACCTGAAATCAAACTTGTGAACACCTACATTAATTTAATTTTGCATAAGCTTTCGGTTGCTTTTTCTGTTTGTTCCTAGCTATCATAGTTCCCGAGATATTTGGGGGTTTCTGGAGCAAAGTTCTATTCTTGGAAAAAATGGCCTTTGTTGCCCTCTGGTGACCTCAATATTGAGCTGAGCCAAATCATACCCGAATTTGCCTCGAATGGCCTTGTCAAGAGCTTTAAAACATTTTTTCCGCGTCTTTATAACCCTTTAAGTTTTCGAGTTATAGGGGGGGGGGGGTCATTTTGACACCCACCAGGGCAAGGCTGCTTCAGAGGCACACCAGGATTTAGCTCAGCTCAATATTGAGGTCACCAAAGGTCATTAAAGGTCAAAAGGACTCGACGAGACAAACACAGTGGTGTTATTTGCACGTCTATATATTGAGTATACCAATGGTTATTGGAAAAGTGCTGGTGACCTGAGATGACCTCAGCTAACCTTGCAGAGGTCACAGAGCAACAATTGCATCTGGGTCATCAATAATGAGCTAAAATAACATGATTCTAGAATAATTGGCCTGATCCAATGCATATTTTCAGAATAGGAAGCATTTGTATATTTCCCATTGACTGGGGAGGTCACAAAATTGACCTGACATTAGGTCACTGATACAAACAAATCCGAGATAAATGAATTGTAGGTACTTATGACCTGATGAAATCCTGCAAGTTTCAAAGCTCTCGGACAAACACAGTGGCCTAGTCACGACCACAAACATTTTTGGAGGCCTGACCTGTGATGACCTGAAGTTAAAACTTTCACAAAATGTGGGTAATTGAGGCCCAAATAGCTTTGCCATATTTGGCGGCCCTGCACGCCGCCGTTTTCTCGCTATTCGCGAAAAACCTAAGAGGGGTCAAAATAACTCTCCCACCAGGGCGAGTGCTATTGCTTGGACGGAAAATAATGGCATTTATAGATAATACCTAACCACCATTTGTACGCACTACTAGATGACACCCTGAAGTCAATTTGAAAAGGAAAAAATCACTCGAAATAACAAGTTTGAGTTCCACGAACAAATAAATAAAAATTACCAGAATGTTCTTCAGCTCAAGCGGAGTCGAATGATATACGAATGATATACGAATGATAGTCGAATGATAACCATGATGAATGGCTTGTTAAGTTTAAACAACCCAAATTGGTCTACAAAAAAAAATGAGTGTGTCTGACCTGGTGAAAATGCCGCAGGCTATATCTCCATAGCCGTTGGTCGGAGTGAGCTGAAAATTGCAATTCTGGGCCCCCAATTACTACCCCCTGAACAAAGTTTCATCCAAATCTGAGATGTAAGGTATTAATTTGCTACTTTGGTGTGTCGATTTGTCGTGGATATAAGTGAATATAAGCAAATGTGAATATAAGCGGCGATGCTGCAACAACAAACGGCGCTTTTAGAATGTCATCCTATTGTGACTAACACCAGAGTTGCAGTCTCCATTATCATGTGGAATACTGGTGGATGTGGATTGTGGATGTCATGTGGAATACTACACAGTCATGCGGAAAACTTCGGATCCTTTGTGGTAGACGAAAAAAATCAAGCTAGGGGCTTAAATTTCACATGCTTCCTGACACCTTCATGAAGACAATAGCATAGACATGATCCACTGGTGAGTGCCATTTACCCTGCTAACTTCGCTGAACATTGCAGCATTATGGCAAAGGTCAAATTTATCATAATAAATATACTGTTGCATTGTAAGCTTCGGAAAAAACACCAACCATTGGTTAATAGCATGAATGCTAACCATTAGCTAGCATGAATTATCGATGATCTTTGAATACATGGCAAATACATATAATGTAAGCGTTTTGTAAGCATTGCAAGGGTTATTGTGAAAATTATTTATGTATTTGTATGAAGTGTGCTAAGTGGGTCTTTCTCATTTCCATCTGTGTCTCAGGGATCTTAATCCCAAAGCACCATGATACTTAGCCGGCAATGTTGCTTAACCCGCGAGTTACTGGGGGGCTATTTTTTGCCCCCCCTCCCGTTATTTTGCAATAACTCCTAAAAAAAACACCGTTATCGTCACCAAACTTGCAGTACCTTCTCCCACATCAATTACACACATGTTGGCAAAAGGAAAAATATGAGGCTATGATACGTCAACCGGGAATGACGTCAGAGTGACGTCATGTTCTTCGGTTTTTGTTGCAAAATAATGGTTTGCGGAAAACGCTGTCAAAGGTACGATATTTGAGATAAACTAAATTCTTTTAAATCAGATTACTGACAATAGACCGGGCTATCCAACTGCTATCTCGGATTTTTGAGATTTTGTGAAATTCAAAATTTTGAGAAATCCAAATACAATTTGTTTTGTTTTTACAAAATTTTCAAGAAAAAATCGGAGTTGTCAAAAAAACGGAATATATGTGATCGAGACGTATGCGGTGAATATGTGTACCAAATTTCAAGTCGATATCTTTAAAAATGACCGAGTTATGACCTTTAAATGAAAAAAATCGGCCACTTCTCACAGCATGACTATGAAGAAAAAAAAACGCATTTCCATTTTTGCTTTTTACTTCTATTTATACGGAACAAACAATGTTCTAAGGTCATTTTTAGCGTTCTAGACGAAAAACAAACCCATAAACATGTGTTACAACGCCTAATGACCGTAATCTGCAGTTTGACCTCGTGACTTCGGATGACCTTGACCTGACCCAAGGTCATAAACAGCTTAGAAAGGTACTTAGAAGTGTCAGACACACGAATCATACCGATTTATTGACAGCTTATGCGTTTAATATCGCAATTTTGCGCGACAATTCCATCCATCGAGACCTTTTGACACGGTCAAATATGTTGTACTTGACCTGACCTGTGACGTCATCAGTGACACCGAGGTCAACAATATTATGTTTCCCTCGATAAATTTCCCAGGGCTATCGAATGCCGTTTGAATTTTTACATTCGGTCCAGTAGTTCCGGAGATCAGAGGGGGGGGGGGGGGGTAAAAATAGCCCCCCCCAGTAAGTCGCGTTATGAAATATACCCCAGTAACTCGCAGGTTAAGTGTGTCCAAGTGATAACTGACATGGAATACGCAACTAATTGTTGTGCTTTTTGTTTATTTTCAGTGTCATCTAAACTGAAGGTTTGTACCAAATTTCTCTCTCCTCTTGGAAAAATCCTCTTGGACCTGTAAGTGGCCTAATAATAAATTAAACTTGGTCAAACCTTTCTTTAAGCAAATTCTAAAGAGAAGCAACGGGATACCGAATTTTCGGTAGAATACCAACATTCTTAACCCGGCATTGGCTGAGGTCTCAACCGAACGCCATTGGCGGAATGGGGCGTTTTTCGCCCCCCCCCCCCCCCCTGGTTATCTTCCGAACCAATGATCGCAGCGAAACGTGCAATACGGCATTCAAAAACTATCAATGAGAAAAATCTAAAGGGTCAAGATCAAGGTCAGGTCATAAAAGGTCACTATGCGCAAAATATCTACGAAAGTCATGCAACATATGTTCTATGGATTATTTTACACGTGTAATTCGATAGTGATAGTAATTTTACCATCTGAGGCCTATTTTACAAAGCAAAGAAGTTTGTAATTACAAATATTGTTTTTGTTATTGCAAATAATTGGAACACATGTTTGTAGTTTGGATTTCACAAAACCCCAGGGCGGTAAATCTCAATTTACTATTTACAAACTAGTTCACAAAGATATTGCTTGTATTTTTTTTGCAATTGCACATGTTCTATTTCTCAAAGGTTGACGGAAGTGAGAAAATGTTTGCAATTACAAACTTGTAATTCCAGTGGGTCAGGGGTTCTGAATTTCTGAAACTGCATTGATAGTTAACATTGTTTGACTGTTCAGTTTTCAGGTATTTTCTTGGTGAGGTTGTTACGTTGCCGATGTTGTTAGGGTAATGGTTTAGTTATACATAGGTATAGCTGCAAAAAAAGTTATTTCCCGAGAGATTCGAACAGGGATATCCAGCTTTGAAGTCCAGTCATAGTGCACCTTACCGATTGCGCTATGATGTGAGGGGCGCCTCCGCGCGGAGAAACCGCATGGCGATAGGAATTGTAGCGGTCAACGATGTCTTGTGCAAAGTGCTGTGAACCCTTTACGACGCATACCCTTTACGACGTAGGAAATCGGCTAAGTTAGGTGAAGAAATGGTCGAGAAATTCAACGATCTTTCTTTTGAGAGTAGTTCTGTTATGCTCCGCCACCCGGTCAATGGCTAAATTCTGTTTACTCTAATTGCTTACCAAGATCTATTTTTATGATCAAAGTTTGCTTTCCGATGAATGTTAATTAAAAGATAATTCTCCCTATAACTGATTTTATTTTGAATAAAAAAATAAACCGCAATGTAAATATTTGTTACATCAATTTGTTTTCAATCAAATTATTTGTCATTAGCATCTAGTTTAATTCAAACGTTCTTGATTTCAAGGTTTCTGCTGTACTAACATTTGTGTTTACAATTGTCTTTACAATCGGTAATTCAGAGGTGGTGGGTGAATGTTTGTGAAATGTCTTTTTGTGAGGTTTGCAATATTTTCTTGCGTTTGTAATCGCAAACATGTGTAACTACTAACTTCTTTGTGAAATATTTCTCAGACCTCATTTAAAGGGACATTCCCACCTTAACACTAGTTTTGAGTTGAGATAGCTAAGTTAGTGGCCATAGAGCGAAACTTAGGGGGGGTAACATTGAAAACAAACACAGTTATCTGGTCTAAGAGAAATTAAATTGTGATTTTAAAATTTGGGCCTTAGTAAGGCCCACCCTTATATGGAGTTTTGTACCGATGACGTCAGCTCTCGTTATGGCCGGGTGTACTTGTTTAGAAAGAAACTTTGATTTTCTACGATCGCGAATCGCGATGTTTGATTGTTGATTGATGTGTTACGCCGTGCCATCAACATTTGACCAGTTTTAATCTTTTTAAGTCAATAATTTCCATTTAAGAGCAATCAGGTATGCCTCGAATGCCCTATGTTGTGTGTGGCGAATCAAATATTTATACTACGGTGTACAGGTGAGCATGGGTGGAGCTTCCCAGAAAACGTTGGTGGGGCAAAATGCCATATTGGCCGGATGTTTTACATTATTGAGGTGAAAAATTGCCATATTAATGCCAGGAAACCTTCAAATCTGACAAAAGTTGGTGGGGCATAACACAAAGTTGGTGGGGCAGTGGCCACACCATGTGAATAGAAAACTCCATCCGTGCAGGTGAGTCGTCATGCTATTTCATTTACCAACAGCCAACGGCCCAACGGATTCCTATTTTCCTATCAACGTATTCACTAATTATGCTGTGATTATCGTTTCAAATATCACAAGAGCATAAGCCAGACAAAAGGTAATTTGTTTAGCATTAGGATAAATCATTTGGGTAATCAGACGCCTATGACGGATACCTTTGCACAACATTGAGTGGGAAAATGTGCCACATGCCATTATTTTAAGATTGAAAAGAAGGTTTTGACACATTCAAAAAATAAAAGGAGGAAATTGTACTTTTCTGTTACCCTGAGGAGGATTTCAAAACACATTTCACCAAATAAAAGTTGCTTATATTGTATATAAAATGCTGAAACATGCCAATTTTCTGCATTTTTTTTTCTTCACATTTGGCAGGGCTATGCCCACTGGTATTCCACTGCAACTGTATCCGCCAGTGGTGTTCTATCAATATGTTTGCTAGTGATGATGTTCATTGTTCAGTGAGCAAAATTATAAATTATGGAAATGTAAGGTTCTTTGACCAAAAATGATACAGGTAGGTAATCTTCGACTAAGACAGGTACCTGTCAGTGCGCCGTGTAATTCACAGTATGGCAGCATATGGTAACATCATAAAAGCAGCTGCATTGTGCACCACAGCAAAATTTACAAAAATTACCTTTACAGCAATTACGGTTGCAGGGACCAACATTTGAACAATCCGCTCACTGCGCTGCAGTCCTACTGGGATCTGTTACCCCCAGACCATCTTGTAGACAAAACCTAACCCTACAGCGATAATAAGTTGTCCGATGTATTAATGCAACCTAACCCAACCTAACCTATTTATAATAATAAAGGCTTCATCAGAAGACATATGGAAATGCTGCCCTGGTGCACAATGCCTCTGTTTTTCTGATGTTACCATGTGATGCTGTGACGTCATACTGTACATAACATGGTGCACTGACAGAAAGTGTGTTACCCTGTGTCTTACCCCATGTGACATGCCGCTGCATCAGCTGACCCCGTGTGACCTGTCACTTGTCTGTGTCTGACCCCGTGTGACCTGCCACTGTCTGACCCTGTGTGACCTACCACTGTGTCTGAACCTGTGTGACCTGCCATTGCGTCTTACCCCGTGTGACCTGCCACTGTATCTGACCCTGTGTGACCTGCCACTGTGTCTGACCCTGTGTGACCTGACACTGTGTCTGACCCTGTGACTTGCCATAGCGTCTTACCCTGTGTGACCTGCCACTGTGTCTGACCCTGTGTGACCTGCCACTGTGTCTGACCCTGTGTGACCTGTCACTGTGTCTGACCCTGTGTGACCTACCACTGTGTCTGACCCTGTGTGACCTGCCACTGTCTGACACTGTATGACCTGCTACTGTCTGACCCTGTGTGACCTACCACTGTGTCTGACCCTGTGTGACTTGCCACTGCGTCTTACCCAGTGTGACCTGCTGCTGTGTCTGACCAGTGTGACCTGCCGCTGTGTCTGACCCGTGCGACCTGCTGCTGTGTCTGACCCATGTGACGTGCCGCTGTGTCTGACCTGTGTGACCTGCTGTGTCTGACCCGTGTGACCTGTTGCTGTGTCTGACCCGTGTGACCTGCTGCTGTGTCTGACCCCTGTGACCTGCTGCTGTGTCTGACCCTGGTTGTTGTACGCTGGTTGTTGTACTGTATGTTGGTGTGGTCGTGCCATGACCCGAGCCCCCCCCCCCCCCCCTCATGAGCTGACCGCCCATCTACCCACAGGCAGTGAAGAAGCGTCTGCCCCAGTCCGAGTCGGAGCCGAGCTCAGCGGCCAAGCGTCCCTCGGAGGAGGCAGGCAGAGCTGGCCAGCTGACCGAGCGCAACAAGGTGGCCGCCCGCTTCCGGCCGGCCTATTTCCCTTCCCTTCACCTGCGTTTTTGCCTGAAGCAGATCGTTCTCATTTAAATAATCTGGATGGCTGTGTTGTACGGTACCTTTTTTATTTTGCTCGGTAAAGGCTGAATAGGGACACTGTCGTGTGGTTTTGGTAACCAAAGGATGCATTTTGTCGCATTATTCGTGAAGGAAGCACATTTCGGTTTGATAATAGTTGATCAGGTTGTTGCATCTGGCTAGTCAAGGGTGGGCACAATGTCGTGTATGATACTGTTAACTGTTCCCTGCACTGCGATACGAAAATAAATGTAGAAAGCATTACACTGTCTGCGAAATAAAATCATCAAGAATAAAAATCGGAATATCAAACGGAAGATTTCGTGATCAGTGTCCTAAGTATGCTGTATGGTCTGTACTCTGTACACAAATTTTCAGCGAAATCGAGATACACGGCGGACCTTCGTATGTATGACCGTACGTATTTCTTAAGATACGAAAATCCAAGACCAAAAACATTGGATTCGTGATCAGCGCATCGGATATGGTTTGTGGAACAATTTTCAGCGAAATCGAGATACCCGGCGGACCTACGTATGCATAGGCGTAGGAACAGGGGGGGGGGGGGAGGGGCAGCCCCCCCCCCAACATTTTTGATTTTACCATTACGCCTATGGGCGTTGTATGGAAAGAATCGACTTCAGAATGCCTCCGGCCCCCCCCCCCCCCAACTTGAACATAGTTCCGACATCCCTGTTCGTATGTATGTATGACCGTCCGTATTTCGTAAGGTACGAAACAATCCCAGATCAGAAACATTGGATTCGTAATCAGCGTATCGGATATGGTCACTGGTCAGTGTATCAATTTTCAGCGAAATCGAGATGCCTCAAATATCAAACTACATTTGGAATAAATCTGCTCCTAGTTTGACGGTGGTGTACGAAGAAGCATACGTTTCAATGGTTGGTTTGTTTTGTATTCAAAGCGCCAGAATTGTCTCGAAAAATGTGCCATATTTTGGCAGCGTAAAGGATTTCTATATAGCTCTCTAGAGCTCAATATGACGTCATCATCCCAAATTTAAACAACTTAATTTTTATCAAGTTAAGTGTCGTTTTCGAGAAGAAAAAAAATCACCATCGTTTTCAGCAGCACTTACTTCCTATTTTCGGGTACAACCGGCGTATATTTGACAACTCTCGGGAAGGTGGCAATGTCCCTTTAAGTGAAGTTAGTGTCAAGCACAGGTCAAGGTCGGTCACATATCGTCAAAATTTGATATTGATAAATCTAAATAAAAAGGCATGCTTCTAAGCCAATTTTGTCTCAGAAATACTGTGTTGGAATTTATTTGCTTGTATCTGGTCACCAAAAGCCAAAAACCGCAATTAAAAAATATGACGTCATGAGTTACCCATACTTAGGGAGCCATACGTCACTCAAAAATAAAGATATTGCTTTTAAATTTGGTTTGGGTATTTTACACATGTGGTTCTACAACATATTTCCCGTTTTTTCTCTTCTCGAAAATGTGTGACAATTTTGATTTTGAGGTATTTTTTTTCTAAAAAATATAGTTTTTTAAAATTTTTGTGGCTCAAAAACCAAAATTTGCAAAACATATCCGAGATAGACATTTTGTAGCCCTTGCCATTTGCTATCGTTTGACGTTTTTTTTGCATTTTTCACAAAATATGGCATTTGTACGGTCTGTTAACCCTATTTGTAACAGGGGGCGGATTCCGCCCCCCCCCCTCATGTTTTTCGCAGATATCTCCCGAACGGCTGGGAGCAGGCCCATGAAATTTTGGGACTTTTCATAGAATTGAACTCCGCATTTGGAGTCAAAATTTTAAGTTCTTAACCTGAACAGAGGCGGTTCCAGGGCACAGTTTTGGGTGGGTTCGGAGGCGACATTTGGCGATAATACGGAAATGCGATCTTCACGGTTTCTTCCTAACTACATCAAGTATGAAGGAGTTACATCGGCTTACGGTGATTGCAACAAGTGTAAATTAGTTAATGTTAATGAAATATCATAAAAATTGCATGACAGAGGCGGATTCAGGGGCTTGAAAAGGGACGGGGGGGGTTCCAGGAAGTATTCAATGCTTGGCGGGAAGCCAATAGAGCAATGTAAGGGGTAATTATAGCTATCAAGATGTAAAAGATAGCTTCTGCTTCCATTATTTGCATAATTTATTACATATAGAGTTTCAGGGGCGTGCTCAGGAACATGAAAAGGGGGGTGACTGGCATGGTGATGACGATATGCAAGCGATAACGGCGCAATATACGTTTAGCTTATAATAATATATGCACATATGAGACCAGAAAAGGGAATAATGTCCTTTTTTGCAGAGGCGCGCTCAGGAATGGAAGAAAGGGGGTCATATTATTGCAAGGAAACCAAGAGGCATGGGCGTACAATGACATAACATACTGCAGTTTTCGGATGAAACACGACCACAGGCTACTCTACGAACGATTATAAGATAATAGGCGAGTCCAGGTACGTAAAAAGGGGGGTAAGCAATGTTAATTGAAGTTGTAAGTGAAATAGTCACTGTTGACTAGTTAGTATCATAATAGCGGATAATATACTTATCAAAAGGTCTTGCGCCGCCCCAGTTTGGATCCTGGATACGCCTATGATGAATTACAACATGCAAAAAGGAACTATCTACGATCAGTAACATATTTATAGTGCTGGGTAGCAACTTGTCTGCGGTTAATACTTTTTCCCAATTTTACCCCCTTTTTCACTAACCTGCTACCGCCTATGGCAATTTTTTTTTATAACTGGTTTTCTAATGTCTCAATCACATACCATTTCATTTATTAAAAAAAACATCAAAAAATGGTTGTATTACGCATTTACTTCACCCCCATATTGAGTGACCTGCACACGCCTATGATTTTTGAATTTTCAAACGTCACTGTCATATATCAATTTCCAATTCAATCTCTATCGATTCCTATTAGTTGTGTTAAAATCGGTCGATAAACATGAAAGCTATGTTGGATCAGAAATACCACTAAAATTTGTAGTTTTTGCCCCCCTGTTGCCCCCCTATCCCAAATTTATCTTTGTATTATTATTCATAAATGTAGATCGTGTTGAGGGGAACCAAACACCGTTTCATTTTTGAAAATCGGACGGGTAGATCTCGAGATCTCCGGGGGGGGGGCGGAATCCGCCCCCCCCCTGTTACAAATAGGGGTAGCCAGGAGCCTGTTACAAATAGGGTTAAAGTTTAGGCTGATTTGTTCGTCAAACTTAGGTGTAGTGACGTCACTAAATTCGCTATATATCGATTTTCTATCGACAACATTCTTTCATTGTCGCACAGAAGACGTAACATTGATGTAAGAGAAGGTACCTGAAGTTTCATGCCGATAGATCTATTAGTTTTTGAGCTATTGCGAAAGCTCGTCAGGAGAAGGACAAAAAACGCCCCCCCCCCCCAGCCAACAATGGCGGGTTAATTATCCAGACAGTCCGTAAGATTGTTACCGTGAATACCAAAATATTCTTAAGAAAGAAAATCCACTTACGAAGTCGACGTGAATACGGCCACAGGTTACTCAACAAGAAACCTGGAGGGTCTTATAAATACTGCTGAATACAGCTGCTAAAATGAAGAAGCATCATTATGAAACTTCTGATTCATTTGATGCACGTCACGGGCGGAGCTTTTGCGCTGAATCACATCATTAACGTGCCTAAGGGATGAAACCATGAGCAATAAGCAGCGTCCTAGCTTAACCCGCCATTGACTGGGGGGGGGGGGGGGGGCGTTTAACTAAACGCCCCCCTGATGAATTTTCGCAATACCTGAAAACTAATAGCGCTATTAACGTAAAACTTCGGATGCCTTCTTATAAATCATGGTTACGTCTTTTGTGAAAAAATGAAGAAATGTCGTCGATTTTTTTCTCTCTCGAGTTATAGCGAATTTAGTGACGTTAGTGATTTAGTGACACGAGTTTTACACCAAAACCAGCTAAACCTT
This sequence comes from Chirona hameri, assembly GCA_036785665.1. Lineage (NCBI taxonomy): Eukaryota > Metazoa > Arthropoda > Thecostraca > Balanomorpha > Balanidae > Chirona > Chirona hameri. Next base: position 32,416 of record JAXIVJ010009229.1, read on the forward strand.
GCCAGGCCGTACAAATCCCACATTTGAAGAAAATTAAATCTAAAAACGTCAGAAGATAGCAAATTTCAAGGGCTACCAACCAGTTATATTGGATTTTCTTTTAATTTCCGTTTTTGACCCCCTTTTTATTATCACAAAATTAAAACTTTCTAAAATATTTAAAAAAACGGAAGATATATCAGAGAACTATACATATACAACTACTATGCCAAATGTCGGGATCTGGTAAAAGCAGCGTCGGGATCTGGTAAAAAAGTTTGCGAATACTGCACCGCATCGCATTGGCGGGGTGGATACTGCACCGCAGCACAGTGGAGTGGACACTGCACCGCAGCGCAGCGGCCACCGCGCCGCAGCGCAGCATCGACATCTGTGATCAGGGGCGGGTGTACAATTATTCGGCTCTGGCAAGAGCGGAGTAAAGGGGGAGGAGGGTTGGGAGGAGCGTTACGTTGATAAATGAACAACGAATTCCAATGGAACCTTTCGTTGCGCGACTGGTTTGGCAGGGAATCATGCCGCCGCCAACGCAAAACCGCACATCAACCATCGGCGTCCCATCGCAGAAATCCCCCGCCAAATCAGCCACGCAACGAATAGAACCCTTCGCCGCGCGGCCGATCCAGCAGGGGACCCCCGCAACAAGACACCGGCAGCCAACACGCAACTCCCACGTCAGCAGCAACATGATTTAACAGTTAGTCAGAAAAGTTATTTCTGACTGGTTTGGCAGGGAATCATGCCGCCGCCAACGCAAAACCGCACATCAACCATCGGCGTCCCATCGCAGAAATCCCCCGCCAAATCAGCCACGCAACGAATAGAACCCTTCGCCGCGCGGCCGATCCAGCAGGGGACCCCCGCAACAAGACACCGGCAGCCAACACGCAACTCCCACGTCAGCAGCAACACGATTTAACAGTTAGTCAGAAATAACTTAATGAAGTATTTTATTGGAGGTGATTTATTGTTTCCTGTTTGTGAACCGTCTCAAATTGCGGCGGTAGCGGTTACGCTCAGAGGAGCTGGGGGAGGGACTCTCCTGTCTTATGGACCTTGAAGGCAAGGCAGGGCGAGGGAGCCGGGAAGGAGGGTGGGGGGAGGGGAGGGATGGCGGGGAGAGGGTGAGGGACCGACTGTCTTCAGAGAGAGGAGGAGGGTGGGAGTTTGGGACTTGGCGGGTGACGGCTCTGATTAGAGAGGCGTCAGAGTCCTCAGAGGACTCGACCGGGGACTCCGCCAGAGATTCGGGGGGGGGGGGGGGGGGGGGGTGGGAGTGGGTGCCGCTGGGGCACTGCCAGAGTCCAGAAGGGACTCGGCTGAGATGGGGTGGGACTCGGCCTGCTCTGCCGTCGGTGGGGGTGCACACTGCCGCCGTGTCGGGGCAGGCGGTGGCACCGGTGGGGTGGACCCACTTGAGGTCTGACGGGGGGGGGGGGGGGCGCGGATGGGGTTCGGTGGGATGGGGGCAGCAGGGGCCAGACGCTGGGGGCCAGCGCTGGGATGGGAGGTGGGGTGGGGGGGGGGGCGCCTTGCGGGCCCGGGTCTTCTCGGCGGCTGCCGCTCGGGCAGGGCAGTCTCGGAACCATGCGAGGTGGGAACCCCGCACGACACGCAGCGAGTGACTGCGGTGTCGCCACCGACACATTGAGCTGTGTCGTGCGTCTCGGCGCACTTCCCGCAGATGGAATGGGGGGCGTGGCACTGACGCTGGTGGTGGCCGAACCGCCAGCAGGCTTTGCACTGCAGAGGCCCTTGGGTCCACTCCTTGACTGCGACTACTATGTAGCCGCAGTAGAGACGTTCCGGGAGCTGTAAGCCCCGGAAACGCAGCCGGACCATGGGGTTGGGGCCTGGTCGCTTAGACCGTATCCGGACCACTTCTGTCACCCCCTGAGTCACGAGCTCTTGGAGGAGCACGGACTCAGTCAGATTGCTGACTTCGGGGCACAGGATGAATCCCTGGCAGGAATTAATGTGGTCGGGGGCCGTCACCTCACAAGCCTTGTCCATGAAAGACGGGATGGCTAGGAGGGTGGCAGTCTGCTGGCCAGACAGGGTCTGAACCAGCAGAGCGCCGGAACGGATGGAGCGCGCGCTGGCCACCTCTCCGCAGAGGGCGACCAGTTGGCGGCGCACCGCGAACGGGTTGGAGTGCCTCATGTGCACTCCGTCCTTCCTCTGAATGAGGAGGAGAACAGGCCCGTCGGGTGGGGAGGTGTTGGGGGGGGAGCCAAGCACCGGGTCGGTCCGGGCGAGGCTCCTGAGGGAAGCCGGGGGGTCCAGGAGGACCGTCCGGGGGGCTCGGGGCCGCGCGCCGGGACGGGAGGGGAGAGATTCCTGAAGGGGGTCGGGGGAACGGAGGGGCGGGGGGTCGCCATGACCGGAGGAGGGAGGGGAAAGTTAAAACAAGAACCTAAGTTTTACGTTAATTGCCACACACGACAGAGCGTGTTGGCAACTGCAACTGCAAGTTAACTCAAAGACTGGAGGGGAACTAGACCGTGGAGGAGGCCTATTGCCAATCTAATGATTCTGCCTACTTAAAACTATCTAGAGACTACCTATATAAGGGTCTAACGACCCTGCCACATGCACGTGGACAGGGTCCCGCACCCGGAAGCGGTGGAGGGCTGGAGCAGGCTGTCTGGAAGGCGTCCGTGGTCCGATGTCGATGAAAGGATGGTGAGCCACCCAGGCCGGCCGGCCGCCGCCGGCGGCCGGCCGGCGGCGATGTGCGCGCGCAGCTTTAGCGCCGCGCCGCTGACTGCGTGCGTCTGCGTCACGACACCCCAAGCAGCGGCGACCGTCACACCTCTCCCAGTGGTGAACGAACTCCTGCAATACGCCCGGCTGAGGCGTCAATCGACAACCCCGCATGGGTATTGCGACACCTCGACACCCCATGCAGCGGTGACGAACGCACAATGCGATGATGGTCGGCACTGACACACCACGCCGGTGTCTTCCATGAGTGTAGATAGCGAAGCCTCAACAATTACACCCCATGCATGATTAAATTTCCAAATTAACCCCTGTGGTAGGAGTTAACACCCGGGTCGTGTGTCACGATTTTGTGAGTGTACTAAGACAGTAGCCGTTTTTACGAAGGATTATTTCGCTGAAAAGAAAATATAATTTTCTGAGAAGTTTTGGTATAGAAGTCTTAGTATATTATACATTCCAAGAAATAAATGACTGATTTAGGCGATATTATCACTATTCAATCGTTATAGAAACATGTATTGAGCTCATTACAAGTTTATGATATAAAATTGGCCGTTTTTAAAGTTCATATGCGTCTAGAGTACAGTCGGTCTCATAATGATCTTCCCTAGCTCAGGGTCTCTCACGGTAGGCAAAACGATAGCTGGCTGAATCCCGCACCGAGGCGGGGCCGGACCGGTTTGACAGCTCGCCTGGTGCCTGCCGATACTTGGCGGAATCTGCACCGTTCCGTTCTGGTCTGACCCACACAGGCCGATCGGGGAATAGCAATGGGCATGTGTGGCGAGGCTGTGTGGCGGACAGTGGTTGGAAATGTACACAGACCTAGAATGCCAAGTTTCAACGATGTCTGTGATGACCAGTTTTAAGAAAACCATAGGTATGTGAAGCATAGCTAAGTGTGCAATTGATATAACACTGCACGGGCTATACTTTAAGACGCATATTTGCATCTCAAGTTAACCGATACCGTCGTCACAATTGTCTCGGAAATGGCTATCCGTCGTGTTGCTTGCGACGATTGAGAAATTTGCATTGCGCCAAAAAATAATGCGTCGATATTTTTACCTGATCTCAAGGACATGGTCAAATTTAAACACGTAGCCAGTCAGATGCTCTATCAGCTACACACATGGCAATGCTTCATAGACCTAAGGTTTTAAATATTGTCGTCGCAGATATCGTCGCTAGGTTAATGGATATAAACCCGCCCGGGTGTGTTTGTGGAGCGTGAAGGACGGAGCGGCGTGATGCGAACATATCAGTGCGAGGCCCACTGCATTTGTTTGCTTTTTCATGTAGAATCATCAGGTGGACGTTTCCATTCGTAATTTCGGAGTTCTGCATTGCACATGGCACGTGACATGATTACGAAAGAAATACACGTAAAAACGTCTGGTGCCAGCGCAGTTCGAACCCACGACCAATCTACGAATACGCTGGGAGTAGACAGCTATACCGACTGAGCTATTTGGGCTGATGTGATGAACACTGTAATTCAGTCTCCAATATTGGATATCTGCCAATTCAGGACAGGCGACCTCTTGACCCTCGGGACAGACGGCCCTGACCACCACCCGGGTCGCGGCGCATTCCATTCCGATAACACCCCGCACTCCCTCCCCTCCCCAGTTAACGCACCTGCCAGACAGACACAATGGGTACCAACCTACGGTGGGGAAACCACCTTTGTTGTGCCTATCGCGACCGTAGCGCCACGTGGTGGCAAGGGAAGATCATTATGAGACCGACTGTACATTCGTTTAGTTTAGCATACCATCATACTAGTTACTAAGTGAAGTGATGGGCCAGCATTGATTCGCCGCTGCTTACGACCCGCGTGCCGCGCGACATAGCCAAAGCCAAGCCGCACAGGCCGGCCGCCGGATTGGGCCAGATTGGGCGAGTCCATTGCGGCCAATAGCGTCACACGACACATAATTTTCTGAACCGTTCTGACAAGTTTCAGTCGGTGAAGATCTGAAAATTTGGGTATAGAAGTCTTAGTTTACAACTGACCTATCAATGCTTATCTTGCTAATTACCACCAAAGCACAATTTTTTCAACATATTATATTTTTACCAACATATTACACAATTCTGAGTGACATTTCAAACCAAAAACCGCATGTAAAAGTTGTGTAGTTAAGGAATGGATCGTCGAACTAAGACTTCTGTACCAAAACTTCTCAGAAAATTATATTTTCTTTTCAGCGCAATAATCCTTCGTGAACACGGCAATATGCTGATGAACGTGATATACACCAATTTGAATAAATTTCAATATTTCGCGAGATATTTGGGTGTAAATGTTGATAATTACGAGCGAGTGCGAAGCGCTCGCTCGTCTTTCCGTGGAATATGGGGGAAAATCTGAATATGAGCGGCCCGGTCTGGCCCGACCCGGCCCGTGGCGACGCTTTTGAGAAGCTAATATCTCTGCAACCGCACGTCCGATTGACAAGCGGGTTTACTTGCTGAGTATCCCCATCCAACCTAACCTGTTTGAGACCAGTGGCGACTCATGTGGGTGACTACCACTGCGCGTGGCGCGTGCCGCGTGAGGGATGTTGAAAAGTGATTTCTCGCAAAAACTTCGCAACCGCTGGGCATATTATGTCCAAATTTGATGTGTGGTTAGGGACCCTCAGCCGCCAGTTTCCCACAAGTCAGAGGTGGGGTGCCTCTGCACATGCGCACGTGCACACCTCTATTCTATATCTCAGGAACGGCTGACCGGATTGTGTTATAATTTGGTGTGTGGTTATGGACCTCTCAGCCGCCGCCTTTCCACAAGTCAGGTGTGGGGTGCCTCTGTATGTGCGCACGTGCACACCCCTATGCTATATCTCAGGAACGGCTGAGCCGATTGTGTTAAAATTTGGTGCGTGGTTAGGGACCTCTCAGCCGCCAATTTCCCACAAGTCAGAGGTGGGATGCCTCTGCAGTGCGCACGTGCATACCCCTATTATATATATATATATATATATATATATATATATATATATATATATCAGGAACGGCTGACCGGATTGTGTTCTAATTTGGTGTGTGGTTAGGAACCTCTCAGCCACCGCCTTTGCACAAGTCAGGGGTGGGGTGCCTCTGCACGTGCTCACGTGCTTACCATTTTGTTTTGTATCTCAGAAACTACTTGCCCGATTTATTTGAAATTCACCATACATTTCGATCGCGCTCGCTCGTTCATCGCCCATTACGGCGACTTACTGGTTTATAAAGTACTTGATGTCAGATGGCAATAGTGACCCACCGGCCACCGGGAAAAGAAGGCGTTTCTCGGCGTTTCCCGTGGAAAATAAAGATGGTTAAGCGTTTTCCCCTGATTTGCTGTTTACACCAAACCAAACTGCTCAGAACTTAATGAATATGTTTTTTTTTGCGCATTTAAAACACGAGCCGTCATCTTTCTATCCTCTACAGCACACATGTTCGGGATGGGCTCCGTTTCGGCTGATCTGTCCTCCGCCTCAGACTCACCACTGCTTACTGGCGCATGTCGGCGGGGATGGCCTGCACTGCAGCTTCCATGGCTCTCTTTAGTTGTGTCTTGGTTTTTATATTTCTCATGAACTTTCAAGTTCAACCTGTTCACACAAAAAAAAACAGGAAGTAGGCAGAAAATCTCAGATCCGGAGACTGCCCCCAATGAAACGCTGCCCACTTGCAAAATGCGACAGTGCCCTCAATGTTCTTCTGAGATAGCTTCTGTTGGGTCCAGAGTTTGTAGATACAGATATCCCATCAGTATCTGTTTGGCTGCCGCGATCCGTTAAAATGCCTTCTAAACTTCTTAAAGTTTATTGATTTGGTCGCCAGGTAGAAATCCGTAACTTTGTTATGTTTGTTTCTGAAAAGCCGCGTGATTACAAATAAAACGACTGATCTGATTAGTTTTTCCGCTTCACGTACTTTAATTTGTGTGCGATAAGTATCCTGTTTATTTGTCTGTTAAACCAACAGACTAAAAATAAATGTGTTAACCGAGCCGCCCAAGACTACCTAACGGTAACTTTGATCGCCAGAACTAATGCCATCTGACGTCACGACCAATCAGAGAACATAATTTTAAATTATGTAATTATACTTAATAATTTTAAATATTGATCATTCGGAGGAATTTATAGTAAAGTGACCATTTATATATAGTTTATGTATTTGCAGTTCAACAAATACATTCAAGTAGTGGGTTAGGTAACCTGCAACTTGTCCATTGTTCTACATTTTTAGGGAATATTATAATGTATACGTTTTCAGCAATATTTGTATTTTGTCCTCAGGATTACCTCATTGGAAAATATGTCAACGCAAAATATATTTGGAGAGCTTATTTACTGAATATCTGAGATCACTGAATCACTGAATATCTGAGATTACAGTTCGTTAAAGGTTGTGTTTCGTGTCTTACGGGTCTTTATTTGTGAGTCACATCCTGGCTCTTTTGGATCGAGGATCTTTCGTTTGGGATGTGAAATTATTTATTGATTAGGCGTTAAAATAGAAGCCCAGTGTGGGTGTGTATATCACTTATTTAGCTGCTGTGCATTCTCTAAAACCTGCTGTCATTGTCTTCATGTGCTGATATAACTTAACCCTCGCACGGGTAAGGGGGGGGGGGGAGTGGATGCCACCCCCTCTCGGTTTTTCTGGAATAACTCGCGCAGTTTCCAAGCGATTTCGATGCCACTTTTAGTATCTTACTTTTGACGAATTTTCCACATACTTTGCAAATGTTGAGTTTCTAACCCACATGGCCCATTACCTATGGCCTGTTTCTCAAGGTCATGTCAGGCGCATCTGGCGTCCCGCAGTATCGATGCTTCTAACTTCTGCAGTTTTCGAGTGTTTGTTGTTCATGAGCATATGCACAGGTGTTTCCAGGTGACAGTTGTGATTTCCACTGAGATTATGACCTCGATTGACCTTTTCAGAGGTCAACTGAGATCATTGACCTCCGATGACCCCAGATGACTTTTTGGGCTTATAGCGGATTTTAGGACATTTTGTGACGCTGATTTCAAATTTGGGATCCATTTTACATAATTATATGTTCCACTGGGGTCATTCGCTTTCACAGATCAACCGAGGTCACTGACCTCAGATGACCTGACATGACCTTTTTTAAATTTGGCAGTTTTTAGGACATTTTGTGACTCTGATTACAAAATTGGCACCCATTAAGCATTATGATATGCTCATTTAAGATTCTAGCTTGATAAAATTAAATGTATACGCATTTTCAATTTTGATGACATTTGAGTCATTGCCATGACCTCAGAGGTCACCTAATGACCCGATACCTAAATATCGGGTATCAACGGCTTCCTCTCATCACCTGCAACACGCTGGTATTTAAATCGAAGCTCTAGCTGAATTAGGGGCGAAACGCTAGGGGGTCGTCCCCCCCCCATACCCCAACACGTAGTGATTTTGCCCTACCCGGGCGAGGGTTAAATTAAATATTTCACCAATGTCAGAAATTAATTGGAAGCTATATGAATCTGTGTGTAGAACATCAAAAACCTGACGCTTATTTTGCTGATAATTAACAAAAAACGCCCAAAATGTCGCATTGATGAATCCGCCAGGCAAAGCGATTGTAATAATTTATTTTGTCTGTTACATTAAATTGAACGTAACTCGCCGAACTACTGCGGTAGGTATGAGGTAAGACCCGCCATTGACTGGTGGGAAGGGCGCCATTGACTGGTTGAACGCCCCCCCCCCCCATGATGAATTTTCGTAATAGCTCAAAAACTAATAGCGCTATCAACGTGAAAAGTCGGGTATCTTCTGCTGTATCGATTTGACGTCTTCTGTGAAAAAAGGCAATTTCGTCGACAAATTTCGAGTTATAGCGAATTTAGTGACGTCACTACACACCATTTTTACACCAAAATCAGCTAAACTTAAACAGACCGTACAAATGCTAGATTTCGTGAAACCTGCAATCCAAAAACGTCAAAAGATAACAAATGGCAAGGGCTACAACATGGCTATCTCGAATTTGTGAACATTTTGTTTTGGAACACCAAACATTCAGTAAAAAATGGGGGGGGTGGAAATGCCCACAAAATCATTTTTTTTCCTCAAATATATTGCAAAAAAGGGATATATGTCAGAGAACCACATATGGGAAACTACCATACCAAATTTCAAAATGATATCACCATTTTTCACTGACTTATGGCATCTAAAGTATTGTAGCATTTTTACCATTAGTATTAGCACTTCGAAAGTGGTCATTTCAAAAAGCACCTAACTCCTACTAGCATGTTTTCCAATAGCATCATTTCTCGGAACCGTCGGCAAAAGCACCAAACTCATATTAGACTTTTCTTGAAATATCATTTCTGCTACAGCCGCTGAGCCCGCGTCCGGTCCTGCGTTTAAATCCTAATCCTTTAATCCTATTCCTGACTGAATGCCTGTCACTCACACTGCCCAGATCAGGCAAGCTCCTTTTGCACTCGTCTCGAGCTGCAACGTCAACCCAACACGCCAGCTCCCTGCGCCGTCCGTCCATCCGGCACGCCAGCCTAATGCGCCTCCATTGAACTCCGCCTTGTCGCTTAGACGCCAGCGCTGTCTTGTTTGTTTGCTGCCGCCATTCACCTGTTCGACTATCACAGAAAATATCATCGGCTACGCTATTCCATCTTTATTCTTCTGGCCGGCCGCGTCCCACGGGACACTGAGAAACCGGCCGTGCTACATTGGTGCCGTGAGTACCCGGATCGAAGCCGATGTTCGCCGTGACTTCTTCAGGTTTCAAGATAGAAATAGAAGTGCCGATCGAACCCTGCAAGACCGACTCCAAGACTGTTACTCCTTCGTAACTCGACTCTCTCGCACAAGGCGACAGACTCTGCTGAGAGCTGATAGGCTCTGTCAGCGCTCTGAGAGTCAGCTTCTCCGACATCGCTCACCGACTCTGCCTCTACCACCGCGACTACATCTACAACCGCAGCCTTCCACATCAGTGCCCCTGTCACGTGGACAGCAAGGCATACTTCTGCCAAGACTGCGGCCTCTGTCACCTCTGCAAGTGTGATCTATGCACTACCTCTATCGCCAACTTTCACCGCTGTTCCTTTGTGCTCTGCCTCCATCGCTGCTGTGGTCTGCTGGGAACCAGTCTCAACTACATTGGCCTGACCAAGACCCGTCACCACTCCTGCGGACGCAGCAGGCTGCTACTGCCTGTAAACAGGGCACACTGCCATCTCGCCGCTGCCACCCAACGGTCAGCCCCCGCTCCATCGCCGAGCAGCGCGCCACGTCAGTGAGTGAGACGCTGCTAAACGCAGGCCAGATCAACCCGTGGTCCGTCGTCGCCATCAAATCTCGGGACGCTCCCGTGGTCGGCCCGTCCAAACTGGTGCAGCCAAAGCAAACGGCAACCCCCAACGGACCGCCTCCGCTGGTGCTACCACTCCAGAAGAAGACTCTTGCCTCACCGTCACCTCAACTATCGCTGATGTCCACCTGTACCTGCCAGCCAGCTGACTCCTCCCGGGACAACATAGCCGGGTACGTCTATACACAGCTCGGCGACGCTGCGCCCCATCGGTGCACCGCCACGTACCCGCTGCCACAAGACGACGACTGGGACGAACTCTACTGCGCCTCAAACGACAGCTGGGACGTTCTCCCCACACCAGCCAAGGGAGCAACCGCGGCTAGCCCCGTCCCTCCCCGGCATTAAAAAGGTACTGGTACTCTTTTCTTTCTTTTTCATATAGTTATCTTTGATTGGTTAAATCTTTCAACATGGCTCACAGCCCGGACGCTCCATTGTTTGCGGCATCAGACGCTGATAAAATTATAAAATGTGTGAGCGCCCTGGGAAATCAACTAACATGAGTTCATTCGATCGGAGCCCAACGCACCAAAAGTCATTTTGATGGACTCCAACCTTATCAGTTCATCAATTGGATTGCTGAAGTGGACAACATTCATTTGGAAGTAGACCAGGACGAGAAACTGACCCTAAGGGCTGCATCACAGCTCCTCAGAGGCTCAGCTCTCGAATATTATCCAGAAATCGCTGCTTCCCTGAATTCTTGGCTTCATTTGAAAAGCATCATGCTCGAACGGTATCATCACCTTGACGACGCCGACATGGCAAAACAGAAACTCATGACCCAGACGCAACGACCAACCGAGAAGATCTTCCAGTACGCTGAAATACTTTAAACTTTAGCCAAACAGGCATACAAAGCAAAGACAGACGAGTCGAACGTAACGGAGACGCTAAAAACCTTCATCAATGATATTCTTGATAGAAAACTTCAGGAACGTATTGCTACAAGACGACCAAAGACTTTCATTGAAGCGTACTGAATCGCTATGGACCAGACACAACTCATGACAGTACTATCCATGTACACTAACCACTCGAGAGGCGAAGCCATGGACTGCAGTGCGGTATCTGAACAAACTTCAGATATAGTTGAAGTCTAGGACCTGCTGAAAATGTTGGTATAGCGTGAAAACTTTCAGGTACATACTGAACAAGCTCAGCAGTACAGACATCCCGACCCCCGCGCTAACAGGTACCCACAGCGCTCTGCACAGCAGCCGCAACAATTCCAACAGGTCCCGCAGCAGCAAGGACAATATCCTCGTCAACAGAACGTGCCCCTAGGAGCAACAATTCACAGACGTACCAGTGGACCCCGGACAACAGGCCGATCTATTTCTACTGCGGGATTCCAGGACACGTTCAGCGAGTGTGCCAAAAAAAAGGCAGGCGGTCTCACGACCGCCTTATCACCCGGCTCACATGACCGACCAGAGAACAGGTAGGCCTAGTATGGCACAGCACAGTCTCAGCAGCAGAGAAACTAGGTAGGCCTCACACCCACCACCAACACATGAAGCCCGGAAACAGCGCATGTATTTGACGGTAAGTGAAAAATGTCCTTACATTGACATCATTATCGGAACACATCCATTTCGCACTCTTTTAGACACCGCGTCGCAACTTTCACTGATTAGCCGAAGAATGTTTAGAACTCTTAGATCCCCAACTAGTCAAACCATCTCAGTCTTCGAAAAAGGTCACTTTGATTTCAGCCACAGGACATCATCTAAAAGCAACCAAAACCGTCCAGAATTCGCATCACGCTGTGAGAAGTGCGTATGTACTACGACTTCATCATGGTATCTGATTTCAAACATGACAGTGATTTTGGGCATAGACATTCTGAACTCTCGGAAAGCTCTTTTAAATTTTGAACATCAGACTCTGATCATCGGGAGAGTAGTTTATCCATTACAACAGAAATCAAGCTATGAGAAGAAAGAAGTCAACTTGGTGAGACTAGCGGAGGATGTAGACATCTTCCCTCGTTTGGATATGCAACTGAAGCGCTTTATCTCAAAGAAAAAGCACTGGCGAAAATTTTGTAGTCTCACAACTTCAATCATCACCTTGCTTTCAGGCTGAATCAGGCGTCCTTCTGCCAAACGCAGTCGTGAAATGTCAAAAAAACAGACAAATTCCATGGGCAGTCGTGAACGAACGGGTCGCTACTTACATTATTCCGAAAGGGTCAAGTTTTGGGTGTAGCCATCACTATCAAAAGACGAAGAGCTAAGCTCCAATGTCTCATCAGTGCAACAGGAGGAAAAAGAGCAAACCAGCGATTGTCCATCAGACAAGCTTTTAGCATTCAATTTAGATCACGTACCTGATGATCAGCGACAGAAGCTGGCAATATATTACGAAACATATGGACATTTTTTGTGCAAAATGATAGAGAACTGACTACAACGAATGTCACTGAAATGAGAATTAACAACACAAGACCACCCGCCTACTCATCAGAGCCCACGTCGCCCACCTCTTGCGTACAGAGACGCATTATAAAACAAGTTCAAGAAATGTTAGTGGCTAATATCATTTGACGGAGCAATAATTATCCATTGGATGTCCACCCAGTCTTTTAGAACCAAAGATAAATGGGTCGATTAGACTTTGTATTAACTTTATCAAATGAAACGCTATTTAATCCGTCCAGCAGTAGTATTCCTTCAGCAGACGACATCTTTTTCGCACTCGGGAAATCTAAATTTCGGACTTGTTTCAATATGAAAGCAAGGTTTTTGACAAATTCCTATTAGGGAAGAAGACAAAGAGATGGCACGCCTTTGGCACCGCCGCGATAATTTTCTAATGTATTCGCATGTCATTTGGTCTTAGTGGTAGTCCCAGTGTGTTCCAAATTGATTGAATGCTGTACTTGGTGATATAAGTCACTGTGCCTCAACATTTGTTGATGCCATCATTGTGTTCTGTGAGGACCTTTGAGGACATATCAACAGCTCGGCGAAGTGTAAGAAAGGCTACGCAAGACAACTCTGAAACTTAAAATATCAAAGTGTCAATTCAACAGAAAAGAACTAAATTACCTAGGTCACATCATTCAAATGATGGTGTTTCAGCTGACCCTCGGAAAGTCGTAGTGGTCAAAAACATGGAACGCCAAGAACGGTCAGATACGTGCGAAGTTATCTTGGTATGGTGTCTTACTATCGCAAGTATTTTCCACACTTTAGTAAAATTGCAAGACCCCTCAACGCACTGACAAGAAAATACGTCAAGTTGCAATGGACACCGGAAGCGCAAGCTGCTTTCGAAGCATTGAAGCAGTCGCTACTTGAGGTGCCCATTCTAGCGTTCCCCGACATCTCAACACCATTCAGACTGTATACAGACGCCTCACAGTATGCTTTAGCTCCGTTTTGATGCAGAGCACGAAGGTCAAAACCGAGTGATACATAAAGACATAAAACATAAAGACATAAAAAAGAAAAGTGCAACAAGAGCCTCTTGGGCCCATCCAGAGGTTGCACCCCACCCCACCCGACTACCCACACCCACACCCCACCTCCCCCCCCCCCCCCCCCTCCACCAGTCTCGCCCCTTCAATCCCTTACTCTACCTGCATAAAAGAAGGCTAATCCCACGAGTATTTATGAACTAATCCCTTCTCTGTAAAGTATTTATCTAATCTAATTTTGAAGGAAGCAAGTGTCACTGCATCAGCGACATCCCCTTGTAGCATATTCCAATGTCCTACAACCTTCTACTGAAAAAATGACTGTCGTAGCCTAGTCCTACTTTGTTTCATAATGAGTTTATGCTGATGACCTCTACCTCGATTTTCCTATTGAACTCAAACATACCCTTTAAATATCCAGAATGCTGACTATTTACAAATTTGAAGTACTTCAATTAGATCTCCTCTTAGCCTTCTATATCTAAGTGAAAACCATACCCAATTTTTTTAATCAATCTTCATAAGGTAAAACTACCAAGACAATTAACCATTTTTGTTGCCCTTTTTTGAACTCTTTCTAACAACCAGCAATCTTTCTCATATGTTGGAGACCAGGCTTGTACACAATACTCCAAATGTGGTCTAACGTATGCACAATATAGTTTTGTTATTACCTTTTCACTCTTGTAGGAAACATTTCTGTTAATGGCCCATAGCATTCTAAGTGCCCTTTTTCCTAGCTTCTACAACCTGGTCTGACGCTGATAGTCTATTGTTTACCACGACACCTACATCTCTTTCCTTTTCAATCTGCTCCCATTTTCTGCCCACCCATTTCATACCTATGTTTACTGCTAACCGTCCAGCGTGCATAATCTTACATTTACTCAAATTGAATTTCATCTGCTATGCTTCAGACCACTCAACTAGCTTGTCCAGATCTGATTGAAAAACATCCTGATCATGTTTTCCTCTAATAATCCTGGACAACTTTTTGATACAGTACATATCACATCAATTCTCAGATCATAAGATGAAATGGCCGACTATAGAACGCGAAGCGTTCGCCATCCTTTATAGTTTGGAGAAATTCAGGCCTATAATTATCGGAACAGATATCACAATTTATACAGACCACAAAGCCTCAAACATTTATTCACGAGTGAATGAAAAATCCCCGCATCCAACGTTGGGCCATCATTTTGGGATAATACGGATGTCACATAATATATATTAGGTCCCACAAATATCGCAGCAGATATGCTATCCCGTTTGCACAAACACGTCAGTCGCTGAGGATATGACAGACAACGAGCATCTTGATTGGACATGTGACAGCCACAGACATTAACGCGATCGGCTTTACCGACGTTAATGTAATAGACAACGCAATGGAAGTTCAAGAAGACCCATGTGACCAACAAACCCCGATCCAATAGATTATCACTCTTTCGACACTGACTAGTTTAGGATAAGCTCAAAACTCAGATAGAGAAATCGGTCAACTCATTTCAGAACTCAAGGCGGAAAAACCTACAAAATCAACATCAAAATATTGCTTAGAAAACGATCTCTTGTATCACATAGAGAAAAGAACAAAAATGGACCACACACTAAAATGCAACTTGTGTTACCACCCTACCTTCCGGAAAATTGTGTTACAAGGTGATCACAGACGGATATACTTGGAGGACATTTGGAATAGAGAAAATGACCGACAAAGTGGTAAAATCATATTTCTGGGCCAAATGTGCTGAAAGATATCATGCAGTATGTTCAAACATGTGAAATCTCGCAACAGAAAAGAAGTTGCGCAGAAAAATACGTCCCACGCAGGGTATGCCCATGCCCTCAGCCCAATGGAAATTGTAGGCATTGAAACATGCGGGCCATTCCCTATTTCGGCAAGCGGAGACAAATCCGTTTGTACCAATTGTAGATCACTTCAGTGGATGGCCAGAAGCCTTGCTATTCCGGACAAATCAGCAGCTACAATTGCAAAAATCCTTCCAGATGAATTCATTCCTCGACATGGCTGTCGCAGAACTATTATCAGTGATCAAGGTCATAATACTGCAATTCTCTTTTGAACATAGTGAATAAAGAACTAGACCATTGCCAGAGTACGCACTTCGAGCTATCACCCTCAGTCAAACGGAAAACGGAACGTTTTCACAGATGTATGAACGAAATGATCCAGAAACAAATTAGCGAGAACCAAACTAACCAGTGGGATCAAATTCTTCAACCTTGTTTGGGAGCATATCGCATGAGCAAAAATGAGTCAACCAAGTACTCACACCATATTCTATTATGTATGGACGATGCCCTGTTCTACTGTGGACACATTGCTACAACCCCGTCTTCGCTACACCGGTGAGGTATTATGTGCCTGTTATGTTTGAACACCGACATAACGCATATACACAGCTCGTCCAAAGCATGCAGGAATCTCGAGATCGCAACAAAGCATTAATAGCACACAATGTTACGCCATCAAACTTCAACTCAGGTGACTTAGTATTATATTTTGATCCCTACATTCAACCAAGTGACTCTTCCGAATTTACGCTTTATTGGAAAAACTACTTCCCGCATAGTTTCCAAGCAAGGTGAGGGAGAACTATTGCATAAAAAACATGAAAACAGGTAAGACAAAATAGTTAATTCCGAGAATCTTCGCTTCATAGAGGAATGCGATGTCTGGGACAGGACGTATGACACCCGTCCGATGCCCTGTCCAGGAAGGTATTCGTTCAGAAGACCCACCCTCTGCGCAATCAGCCTCTCCGTGCCACTCAACTACCTTGCGGCGATCGACTTTGGTAATTCGACCTTCGAAATACCGTCCACTCCATAGCCGAGGAACCAGAGCCGGCCAGCAGAGGATATAACAGCAGACGCAGAGGTGGAGTGACGAAAGACCAGCTGTTTCAGATGATGCTGACTCAGATGATGAAAGGAACGCCACGGAACTGCAAGGTGAGGACAACGATATTACCCTTGAAAACCTTCAGTATCACCGGATGACCCCATTGGTATCTCTCCCACCATCACCGGATAGTGGAGAGCATGGAACGTCATCACCGCTACCACAGAGGCTGCCGAGGTACAATCTCTGATCGCAAGGTCCAGTGGATGCCGCTGCAGGTCATGACGAGCCCCTCGAATGGTTAGGTTTATGGAAACTGAGCAACCATATTGTACGAAAACGACCCCCATCAGCTTCCGACGAGCGCGAGACAGACAAAATAAATAAGGTCCAATCTGACTCTGACTGTTTAGACATTGATACAAATGGTCAAATGTTGTTGTTCCACAGTAATCAGTTGAAAGCATGAACCACGCTCAGCGAAGTGTTTCATTAGAATGGCTACCAAAAGTCTTTAGTCTTGTCATTTCGGCCCTGGATATTATAGTCCCAGGCGTAGTATGATATTGACCTGTTTGTGTGTTCCAGGGCCAAACACACACATACCATCAGGGCATACGATGAGGCTAATAAACGGGAACAGTAATTGGATGGTTCCTGACGATACTACATGCATCCGTCACATCCCTACTGATCCGGGAAATTTGTTTATCCGAGGGGCACAACGTACCCAGCTACAGCTCTTTGGGCTGTTACCCTCACATTGACGGCATGGCACCATAACGACTACTTCAAAAAGGTTGAATCGTTACCGCTTCAACTTGTACATGATGGCAGCCCCGCTTTGTTTCCTATACAGTGGACACTCATTAGCATCGTCGGCTTGCGCTGCTTGGCTGGTTTGGGTTTTGTATCAAACACTGCTGCCCGCGCGCTTCGCTCCCTGTATGATCTCCCACGCTATTCTGCTTCTCCCGTGACCCACCCCCGAAATCGCCATCGAGTTACTTGAACCCTCGTCTATTACGCCCCTCAGCACTACGCCCGTCAGTCAGCGGCTCGGGTCACGTTCCTGCCCTGCCCGACGCACGATGGAGCCGTCACGGACGCCGCACCGTCACGAGGTGCAGCTCCAGCCACAGCGGACTCGCCCGCGTCTACCGTCCTTCGGCGGAAGAAACGCCATCCTACCACCCGCACCGCCATCGTGGTGTGAGGCCGCACCAACTCCCCCGAACATGGACTAAGCCAGTCCACGTTGCTCCCCTGCTCTCGCCCCCCCCCCCCCCCCTCCCCTCTGGCATGCGTACACAGCGCCCAGTGATGCGCTGTGTCGCACTACCCCCTGTCTCCAAGGTGCAGTGCAGTGACCGCCGTGGCATGGACGCCTACGTCGTTCGTCGTGTCGCGTCATGGCGCGTGTTTTGTTCGGTGACGGTATTATCTTAGTTATAGTGTTAGTGTTTAGTGTATCGACTGTCTTAGCTTCCGTTCTTCATCGGTGATGGTGTCTGTTTAGATTTAGATTAGTCAGGCGTTACTTTGTTCGCCCACTGTACCCCTTAGCCTGGGGCTCGGGGTATTGAGTTGTTCTAGTCTTCATACGTTTAGGGGATCCCTAAGATCCAGGCATCCGCGTCATCGACTCCGGATCACCGTTGTCGTCACAGTTGTTTTTGCATACGTCGTGCTTTCCAATCCCTCCGCCCATCAGGCGCCGGGATACGCTTTATGGGTCACCAAAAGCTTCCTTTACAAGGAGGGGAGGTATTGTAGCATCTAATTTTTTTACCATTAGTATTAGCACGTTCGAAGTGCTCGTTTCAAAAAGCACCAAACTCCTAGCATGTTTTCCAATAGCATCATTCATCGGGACCATCGGCAAAAACACCTAACTTTGACATTAATCTCAGGTGGTAAATTATGTCATGGTGGTAAAATTACTATCACTATCGAATTATACGTGGAAAATAACCAATAAAAACATGCGTTGCATGACTTTCGTAGATATTTTGTGCGCTATGTTACCCTTTTTTGACCTGACCTTGACCTTGACTTTTGCCTACAATCTCACTTAAGCTCATGCGGATGTGTATCATTTCATTTGGAAGCACTTTGGGTGATCTGGTTGTAATCGAAGGCTTTGGATGGAATGTATTAGGTCATAAACCCTCAAAACGCGTCTAATTTGACCTTAGACCTGACCGTGACCTGACCATTTGACCTCACTCTGACATCTTGAGTACGCTTTAGATTTTGTCTCATTGAGAGCTTTCAAGTGCCGCCTTGCGCGTCTCGTTGCGATTATTGGGTTCTGGAAGATACCGGGGGGGGGGCGTTTAACGCCCCCCCCCCCCCCCCCAGTCAATGGTGTTCTGCTGAGACCTCCAGTCAATGCCGGATTAAGACGCCTTCTCTACGGATGACGTCATACATCAGCGAGTAGTTCCAGGTCCAATATAATTGATTATCAGTTATTATTTTTTCTTATTACTTTATAATACCTATTGTTAGTATTTATCGGTTGCCAGATGTGGGCTGATTATCGGCTGCCAAACTTTCGGTTAGCGGCGTGCGGTCTATGGACTCATTCGTTACTAAACAAAGCCGAGCAAACATCGTAACAACATGACGTCACCGCCAGCAATAAGCCGTCAGAGGACGCGGGGTGGGGCAATCAGCCATCAATTCAATTCTGACGAGGTTGTTAGGGAACTAGTTAATTTCAACCAAGTTCGGGATCGTCACCATGCCTTGCTGCTCAGTTTTTAATAGTTCTTCTTTAGTCTTTATCTTAAAGTGCTTTATAATCGCTTTTCTTTATCGCACGCACTTTCCAGGTCTCGCTGTAATCGCACTCCTGCGCCTCAGCAGACTCTTTAAGTTTCTTTCTCATTCTCTTTAAGTTTTTTATCGACAGTGCAGTGTCTTCAGCCATTCCGCACTTCAGCCGTTTAAAACGGTTGTCTTAAAAAGGGATACAATTAATGGTCTCACCGTTTTTGTGGCGGAGAGGTAGGTTCGTTGAAGGTTTGTTTCGTTCGTTACCAGCAAAGACCAAGTTCCAAGAAATGTATCTGCTTGGCCCGACGAAAACCATGATATCAATTGGTAAGCGACTTGACGAGGGAGTTGCCATTTTCCAGACCA
>JAXIVJ010009230.1:0-2500 GCA_036785665.1 Chirona hameri
TCAGACACAGACAGACAGGACAGACAGACAGGAGACAAGGCCAGACAGACAGACAGACAGAACAACAAACAGACAGAGACAGACAGACAGACAGACAGAGACAGGACCAGACAGACAGACAGACAGGACAGACAGAACAGACAGACAGACAGGCAGAGACAGTCAGAACAGAGGAACAGACAGACAGAGACAGACAGACAGGAAGACAGAACAGACAGAGACAGACAAGCAGACATACAGGACAGACAGACAGACAGAAAGACAGACAGACAGACAGAGACAGGACAGAGACAAGACAGAGACAGACCGAGACAGACAGAGACAGACAGAGGACCAGAACAGAGACAGACAGTGACAGAAAGAGACAGACTAGAGACAGACAAGAGACAACAGACAGAGAACAAACAGACAGAGACAGACAGAGAAAGACAGAGGACAGACAGAGACAGACAGAGACAGACAGAGACAGACAGAGACAGACAGAGTCAGACAGAGACAGACAGAGACAGACAGATACAGACAGAGACAGACAGAACAGACAGAGACAACAGTGACAGACAGAGAACAGACAGAGACAGACAGAGACAGGGGACAGCGACAGACAGAGACAAGACAGAGGAAAGACAGAGACAGACAGAGACAGATCAGAGACAGGACAGACAGACAGAGTCAGACAGACAGAGACAGAAACGAACAGAGACAGACAGACAGACACGAGACAGACAGACAGAGGGACAGAACAGACAGAGACAGACAGACAGTGACAAGCAGACAGAGACAGACAGACAGACAGAGACAGACAGGACAGACAGAGACAGACAGACAGACAGAAGACAGACAGACAGACAGAGGAGCAGGGGACAGACAGACAGAGACAGACAGACAGACAGAGACAGACAGAGACAGAGACAGACAGAGACAGAGACAGACAGAGACAGAGACAGGACAGAGACAGAGAAGACAGACAGAGACAGAGACAGACAGAGACAGAGACAGATACAGACAGAGACAGAGACAGACAGAGACAGAGACAGACAGATACAGAGGACAGACAGAGACAGAGTACAGAGACAGAGGGACAGAGACAGAGACAGAGACAGGAGGACAGACAGAGACAGAGACCAGAGACAGACAAGACAGACAGGACAGAGGACAGAGACAGAGACAGACAGAGACAGGAGACAGACAGAGACAGAGACAGACAGAGACAGAGACAGACAGAGACAGAGACAGACAGAGACAGAGAACAGACAGAGGACAGGAGACAGACAGGAGACAGAGACAGACAGAGAGCAGAGACAGACAGGAGACAGAGACAGACAGAGACAGAGACTAGACAGAGACATAGACAGACCAGAGACAGAGACAGACAGAGACAGAGACATAGACAGAGACAGAGACGAACAGAGACAGAGGACAGGACAGAGACAGAGACAGACAGAGACAGAGACAGACAGAGACAGAGACAGACAGAGACAGACAGAGACAGACAGAGACAGACAGAGGACAGATACAGACAGAGACAGAGACAGACAGAGACAGAGACAGACAGAGACATGAGACAGACAGAGACATAAGAGACAGACAGAGACAAGAAGCAGACAGAGGACAGACAGAGACAGAGACAGACAGAGGACAGAGACAACAGAGACAGAGACCAGGACAGAGACAGAGACAGACAGAGACAGAGACAGACAGAGACAGAGGACAGGACAGAGACAGAGACAGACAGAGACAGATGACAGACAGAGACAGAGACAGACAGAGACAGAGAACAGACATATACAGAGACAGGACAGAGTACAGAGACAGACAGAGACAGAGACAGACAGATACAGAGACAGACAGAGACAGAGACAGACAGAGGACAGAGACAGACAGAGACAGGGAACAGACAGAGACAGAGACAGACCGAGACACGAGACAGAAACAGAGAACAGAGAACAAACAGAGGACAGAGACAGACAGATGACAGAGGACAGAGACAGACAGAGACAGAGACAGACAGAGACAGAGTCAGACAGTAGACAGAGACAGACAGAGACAGAGACAGACAGAGGACAGAGACAGACAGAGACAGGAGACAGACAGAGACAGAGACAGACAGAGACAGAGAACAGACAGAGACAGAGACAGACAGAGACAGAGACAGACAGAGACAGAGAGCGACAGAGACCAGAGACAGTACATGAGACAGAGACAGACAGATACAGAGACAGACAGGAGACAGACAGAGGACAGAGACAGAGACAGACAGAGACAGAGACAGACACAGACAGAGACAGGGACAGAGACAGAGACAGGACAGAGACAGAGAACAAGTACAGAGGACAGAGACAGACAGAGACAGAGACAAAGACAGAGACAGAGACAGGACAGAGACAGGATGGACAGACAGAGACAGAGAACAGTGACAGATGACAGACAGTAGACAGAGACAGACAGAGACAGAGACAGACAGGAGGATCAGAGACAGACAGAGACAGAGACAGACAGAGAC
>JAXIVJ010009230.1:7500-10000 GCA_036785665.1 Chirona hameri
AGAGACAGACAGAGACGAGACAAGACAGAGACAGAGAAACAGAGCAGAGGACAGACAGAGACAGAGACAGAGACCCGAGACTGAGACAGAGACAGAGACACGACAGCACACGAGCCTCTTTACAGACAGAGACAGACGAACGAGGACAGAGACAGAGACAGAGACAGACAGAGACAGAGACAGGACAGAGACAGAGACAGACAGAGACAGAGACAGACGAGACAAAGACAGACAGGAGACAGAGACAGACAGAGACAGAGACAGACAGAGACAGAGGACAGAGACAGAGACAGACAGAGGACAGAGACAGACAGAGACAGAGGACAGACAGAGACAGAGACAGACAGAGACAGAGACAGACAGAGACAGAGACAGGGACAGAGACAGAGACAGACAGAGACAGAGACAGACAGAGACAGAGACAGAAAGAGACAGAGACAGACAGACAGAGACAGAGACAGAAGACAGAGACAGAGACAGAGACAGACAGACAGAGACAGAGGGACCAGACAGGACAGAGACAGAGACAGACAGACAGAGACAGGACAGGACAGACAGAGACAGACAGACCGACAGAGACAGACAGACAGACAGACAGAGACAGACAGACAGACAGACAGAGACAGACAGGACAGACAGAGACAGACAGACAGAACAGAGACAGCAGGACAGACAGAGACAGACAGACAGACAGACAGAGACAGGACAGACCAGGACAGAGACAGACCGACAGACAGAGACTGAGGACAGACAGACAAAGACAGACAGACAGACAGACAGGACAGACAGAACAGACAAGACAGACAGACAGACAGATGACAGACAGACAGACAGAGACAGAACAGACAGACAGAGGAAGACAGACGGCAGAGACAGACAGGACAGACAGACAGACAGAGGACAGACAGACAGAAGACAGAGACAGACAGGACAGACAGGACAGACAGACAGACGAGACAGGACGACAGACAGAGGACAGACAGACAGAGACAGACAGACAGAGACAGGGACAGGACAGAGACGTAGAGACAGAGACAGGACAGACAGAGGGACAGAGACAGACAGAGACAGACAGACAGGACAGGAAGACAGAGACAGACATGACAGGGACAGAAGACAGAGACTGACCAGACAGAGACAGACAGACAGAGACTGACAGACAGAGACAGAGACAGACAGAGACAGGACAGACTGAGACAGGACAGACAGACAGAGACAGACAGACAGAGACAGACAGACAGACAGAGACAGACAGACAGAGACCAGACAGACAGAGACAAGACAGACAGAGACAAGACAGACAGAGGACAGAGACAGACAGAGACAGACAGACAGAGACAGAGACAGACAGAGACAGAGACAGACAGAGACAGAGACAGACAGAGACAGAGGTCGACAGAGACAGAGACAGACAGAGGACAGAGACAGACAGAGACAGAGACAGACAGAGCAGAGACAGACAGAGACAGGAGGACAGACAGAGACAGAGACGACAGAGACAGAGACAGACAGAGACAGAGGACAGACAGAGACAGAGACAGACAGAGACAGAGACAGACAGAGACAGACAGAGACAGAGAGACAGACAGAGACAGAGGACAGAACAGAGACAGAGACGAGACAGACAGAGGAACAGAGACAGACAGAGACAGAGACAGACAGAGACAGAGGACAGACAGAGAACAGAGGGACAGACAGAGACAGAGACAGACAGAGACAGAGACAAGACAGAGACAGAGACATGACAGAGACAGAGACAGACAGAGACAGAGGACAGACAGGACAGAGACAGAGACAGACAGGACAGAGACAGAGGAAGGACAGACAGAGACAGAGACAGACAGACAGAGACGAGACGACAGACAGAGACTGACAGACAGACAGAGACAGAAAGACAGACAGAGGACAGACAGACAGACAGACAGACAGACAGACAGACAGACAGAGACAGACAGACAGGACAGAGACAGAAAGACAGACATGACAGACAGACAGAAGACAGACAGACAGACAGAGACAGACAGACAGACGAGGACAGACAGACAGACAGAGACAGACAGACAGACGACAGAGACAGACAGACAGACAGAGACAGACAAGACAGAACAGAGACAGACAAACAAAATAGACAGACAGACAGACAGACAGCAGACAGAGACAAAGACAGGCACAGACAGAAGACAGAGACAGACAGACAGACAGAGACAGACAGACAGAGACAGACAATACAGACAGACAGTGACAGAAGACAGACAGACGAACAGAGACAGACAGACAGACAGAAAGAGAACAGAAGACAGAGAAGACAGACAGACAGACAGAGACAGACAGACAGACAGACAGACATACAGACAGACAGACAGAGACAGGCAGACAGAACAGACAGACAGACAGACAGAGACGAAGACAGACAGACAGAGGCAGACAGACAGACAGACAGGAGACAGAAGACAGACAGACAGACAGACAGAGACAGACAGAGACAGACAGGACAGACAGA
>JAXIVJ010009231.1:0-10000 GCA_036785665.1 Chirona hameri
GAGCTAGAGCTAGAGCTAGAGCTAGAGCTAGAGCTAGAGCTAGAGCTAGAGCTAGAGCTAGAGCTAGAGCTAGAGCTAGAGCTAGAGCTAGAGCTAAAGAGCTAGAGCTAGAGCTAGAGCTAGAGCTAGAGCTAGAGCTAGAGCTAGAGCTAGAGCTAGAGCTAGAGCCTAGAGCTAGAGCTAGAGCTAGAGCTAGAGCTAGAGCTAGAGCTAGAGCTAGAGCTAGAGCTAGAGCTAGAGCTAGAGCTAGAGCTAGAGCTAGAGCTAGAGCTAGAGCTAGAGCTAGAGCAGAGCTAGAGCTAGAGCTAGAGCTAGAGCTAGAGCTAGGCTAGAGCTAGAGCTAGAGCTAGGGAGCTAGAGCTAGAGCGAGCTAGGGCTAGGAGCTAGGGCTAGGGCTAGGGCTAGGGCTAGGGCTAGGGCTAGGGCTAGGGCTAGGGCTAGGGCTAGGGCTAGGGCTAGGGCTAGGGCTAGGGCTAGGGCTAGGGCTAGAGCTAGGGCTAGGGCTAGAGCTAGGCGCTAGGGCTAGAGCTAGAGGCTAGAGCTAGAGCTAGAGCTAGAGATAGAGATAGAGATAGAGATAGAGATAGAGATAGAGATAGAGATAGAGATAGAGATAGAGATAGAGATAGAGATAGAGATAGAGATAGAGATAGAGATAGAGATAGAGATAGAGATAGAGATAGAGATAGAGATAGAGATAGAGATAGAGATAGAGATAGAGATAGAGATAGAGATAGAGATAGAGATAGAGATAGAGATAGAGATAGAGATAGAGATAGAGATAGAGATAGGATAGAGAGGATAGAGATAGAGATAGAGATAGAGAGCTAGAGATAGAGATAGAGATAGAGATAGAGATAGAGATAGAGATAGAGATAGAGATAGAGATAGAGATAGAGATAGAGATAGAGATAGAGATAGAGATAGAGATAGAGATAGAGATATAGAGATAGAGATAGAGAGATAGAGATAGAGATAGAGAGATAGAGATAGAGATAGAGATGATAGAGATAGAGATAGAGATGATAGAGATAGAGATAGAGATGATAGAGATAGAGATAGAGATGATAGAGATAGAGATAGAGATGATAGAGATAGAGATAGAGATGATAGAGATAGAGATAGAGATGATAGAGATAGAGATAGAGATGATAGAGATAGAGATAGAGATGATAGAGATAGAGATAGATAGAGATAGAGATAGAGATAGAGATGATAGAGATAGAGATAGAGATGATAGAGATAGAGATAGAGATGATAGAGATAGAGATAGAGATGATAGAGATAGAGATAGAGATGATAGAGATAGAGATAGAGATGATAGAGATAGAGATAGAGATGATAGAGATAGAGATAGAGATGATAGAGATAGAGATAGAGATGATAGAGATAGAGATAGAGATGATAGAGATAGAGATAGAGATGATAGAGATAGAGATAGAGATGATAGAGATAGAGATAGAGATGATAGAGATAGAGATAGAGATGATAGAGATAGAGATAGAGATGATAGAGATAGAGATAGAGATGATAGAGATAGAGATAGAGATGATAGAGATAGAGATAGAGATGATAGAGATAGAGATAGAGATGATAGAGATAGAGATAGAGATGATAGAGATAGAGATAGAGATGATAGAGATAGAGATAGAGATGATAGAGATAGAGATAGAGATGATAGAGATAGAGATAGAGATGATAGAGATAGAGATAGAGATGATAGAGATAGAGATAGAGATGATAGAGATAGAGATAGAGATGATAGAGATAGAGATAGAGATGATAGAGATAGAGATAGAGATGATAGAGATAGAGATAGAGATGATAGAGATAGACGATAGAGATGATAGAGATAGAGATAGAGATGATAGAGATAGAGACTAGAGATGATAGAGATAGAGATAGAGATGATAGAGATAGAGATAGAGATGATAGAGATAGAGATAGAGATGATAGAGATAGAGATAGAGATGATAGAGATAGATAGAGATGATAGAGATAGAGATAGAGATGATAGAGATAGAGATAGAGATGATAGAGATGAGATAGATAGAGATAGAGATGATAGAGATAGAGATAGAGATGATAGAGATAGAGATAGAGATGATAGAGATAGAGATAGAGATGATAGAGATAGAGATAGAGATGATAGAGATAGAGATAGAGATGATGAAGATAGAGATAGAGATAGAGATGATAGAGATAGAGATAGAGATGATAGATAGAGATAGAGATGATAGAGATAGAGATAGAGATGATAGAGATAGAGATAGAGATGATAGAGATAGAGATAGAGATGATAGAGATAGAGATAGAGATGATAGAGATAGAGATAGAGATGATAGAGATAGAGATAGAGATGATAGAGATAGAGATAGAGATGATAGAGATAGAGATAGAGATGATAGAGATAGAGATAGAGATGATAGAGATAGAGATAGAGATGATAGAGATGAGGAGATAGAGATAGAGATGATAGAGATAGAGATAGAGATGATAGAGATAGAGATAGAGATGATAGAGATAGAGATAGAGATGATAGAGATAGAGATAGAGATGATAGAGATAGAGATAGAGATGATAGAGATAGAGATAGAGATGATAGAGATGATAGAGATAGAGATAGAGATGATAGAGATATAGATAGAGATGATAGAGATAGAGATAGAGATGATAGAGATAGAGGAAGAGATGATAGAGATAGAGATAGAGATGATAGAGATAGAGATAGAGATGATAGAGATAGAGATAGAGATGATAGAGATAGAGATAGAGATGATAGAGATAGAGATAGAGATGATAGAGATAGAGATAGAGGATGATAGAGATAGAGATAGAGATGATAGAGATAGAGATAGAGATGATAGAGATAGAGATAGAGATGATAGAGATAGAGATAGAGATGATAGAGATAGAGATAGAGATGATAGAGATAGAGAGATAGAGATGATAGAGATAGAGATAGAGATGATAGAGATAGAGATAGAGATGATAGAGATAGAGATAGAGATGATAGAGATAGAGATAGAGATGGTAGAGATAGAGATAGAGATGATAGAGATAGAGATATAGAGATGATAGAAGATAGAGATAGAGATGATAGAGATAGAGATAGAGATGATAGAGATAGAGATAGAGATGATAGAGATAGAGATAGAGATGATAGAGATAGAGATAGAGATGATAGAGATAGAGATAGAGATGATAGAGATAGAGATAGAGATGATAGAGATAGAGATAGAGATGATAGAGAATAGAGATAGAGATGATAGAGATAGAGATAGAGATGATAGAGATAGAGATAGAGATGATAGAGATAGAGATAGAGATGATAGAGATAGAGATAGAGATGATAGAGATAGAGATAGAGATGATAGAGATAGAGATAGAGATGATAGAGATAGAGATAGCGATGATAGAGATAGAGATAGCGATGATAGAGATAGAGATAGCGATGATAGAGATAGAGAGATAGAGATGATAGAGATAGAGATAGAGATGATAGAGATAGAGATAGAGATGATAGAGATAGAGATAGAGATGATAGAGATAGAGATAGAGATGATAGAGATAGAGATAGAGATGATAGAGATAGAGATAGAGATGATAGAGATAGAGATAGAGATGATAGAGATAGAGATAGAGATGATAGAGATAGAGATAGAGATGATAGAGATAGAGATAGAGATGATAGAGATAGAGATAGAGATGATAGAGATAGAGATGATAGAGATAGAGATAGAGATAGAGATAGAGATAGAGATAGAGATAGAGATAGAGATAGAGATAGAGATAGAGATAGAGATAGAGATAGAGATAGAGATAGAGATAGAGAATAGAGATGATAGAGAATAGAGATGATAGAGAATAGAGATGATAGAGAATAGAGATGATAGAGAATAGAGATGATAGAGAATAGATAGAGATAGAGAATAGAGATGATAGAGAATAGAGATGATAGAGAATAGAGATGATAGAGAATAGAGATGATAGAGATAGAGATGATAGAGAATAGAGATGACTAGAGAATAGAGATGATAGAGAATAGAGATGATAGAGAATAGAGATGATAGAGAATAGAGATGATAGAGAATAGAGATGATAGAGAATAGAGATGATAGAGAATAGAGATGATAGAGAATAGAGATGATAGAGAATAGAGATGATAGAGAATAGAGATGATAGAGAATAGAGATGATAGAGAATAGAGATGATAGAGAATAGAGATGATAGAGAATAGAGATGATAGAGAATAGAGATGATAGAGAATAGAGATGATAGAGAATAGAGATGATAGAGAATAGAGAATAGAGAATAGAGAAGATAGAGAATAGAGAGAATAGAGAATAGAGAATAGAGAATAGAGATAGAGATATAGAGATGATAGAGATAGAGATAGAGATAGAGATAGAGATAGAGATAGAGAATAGAGATAGAGAATAGAGATAGAGAATAGAGATAGAGAATAGAGATAGAGAATAGAGATAGAGAATAGAGACTAGAGAATAGAGATAGAGAATAGAGATAGAGAATAGAGATAGAGAATAGAGATAGAGAATAGAGATAGAGATAGAGAATAGAGATAGAGAATAGAGATAGAGAATAGAGATAGAGAATAGAGATAGAGAATAGAGATAGAGAATAGAGATAGAGAATAGAGATAGAGAATAGAGATAGAGAATAGAGATAGAGAATAGAGATAGAGAATAGAGATAGAGAATAGAGATAGAGAATAGAGATAGAGAATAGAGATAGAGAATAGAGATAGAGAATAGAGATAGAGAATAGAGATAGAGAATAGAGAGAATAGAGAGAATAGAGAGAATAGAGAGAATAGAGATAATAGAGATAATAGAGATAATAGAGATAATAGAGATAATAGAGATAATAGAGATAATAGAGATAATAGAGAAAATAGAGAAAATAGAGAAAATAGAGAAAATAGAGATAATAGAGATAAAGAGAAAATAGATAATATCTATATAGTATATATATATATATATATAGTATATATATATTATATATATATATATAGCTATATATATATATATATATATATATATATATATATATATATATATATATATATAATATATACTATATTATATATATATATATATATACTATATATATATATATATATATATTATATATATATATATATATATATAATATATATATATATATATATATAATATATATATATATATATATATAGTATATATATATATATATATATATATATATAATATAGATATATATATATATATAATATATATATATTATATATACTATATATATATATATATAAGTATATATATATATATATATAATATAAGTATATATATATATATATATATATATATATATTATATATATATCAGGCACGTAGCCAGGATTTCGTCCAGGGAGGGGCGGCGCCTCGAAAGGGCCCCTTCCCGAGCGTTGAAAGGGCCCCTTCCCAAGCGTTGAAAGCCCCCCCCCCCCCCCAACAAAAAAAAAACGCATGAAAAGGCACGTTACAAGCTGGAAAATGCAGTATGGCAGGTATGGCATGGGCCATACCAACGTTTAGGAGCTGGAGTTAGCAAACTGCCACATCAACTTTGGAACCAGCGACACGAATTTGGAATCAGCAATAACAAGTTGGAATATTTCTTTAAGCTCAAGACCTGGAACAAATTGCGCCGCGGAGCGGCGCGAAAATTTTGAGTTTTATCCCCTGGGTTGCTTTCTCATCAATGCGTCGCATTGCGTATGGTGCGGACCTCTAAAATTGCTATATTGTGCGTTTAAAAGTGCGGGAAAAAAGTGCTAAAGTGAACTACTTTTGCCCAATAAATAGGAAAGTAGCAACATAACACATAAATGCGCCGAGAAACTGACACGATTTTTTCCTAACCCGCATATAATTGAATTTGTAGTTAAATTGCGCCGCGGAGCGGCGCGAACATTTTGAGTGTCATTCCCTGTACAACTGTATTCTTACTGTTGAAAGGCCCAAGGTCCCTTCAGATCGTCTAGGGGCCCCTCTGACCTTTCCTACGCCCTTCCGACCTGTTCAGGGACTCATCTGGGATCCGCGAAGCGAAAAGACATGATGTGGAGTTGGTGATATATATAATACAAAGAGGGCTTACTCTACAGGAAAAAATAAAATCGGATCTTTCGGGTATATTGTAGCACCCTGACAAAGGGTGTTACAATATATCCGAAAGCTCCGCTTTTAATATTTCATTGTGGAGTAAGTCCTCTTTGTATTTAATCTTCATCTGGGATCTCTACGTGCTTTGACCCTTCCGGTCTCACCAGAGACTCCTCTGACCTTCCCAGAAGCCCCTCTTGTGTGTCAAAGGGCCATTCGGCCTGTTCGGAGGTCCTTCCGACCTGGCCAGGGACTGCACTGGCTGCTTTGTCGCCCTGCCGACATGCTCAGGGGCAGGGGCGGGCGGATTGCGGGACGCAGGGTACCCAAAATCCCCCCCTCAAATGCAAATCCTGTGGAGGGGAAGGGTCATGTTGCCCCCCAGATTGAGAAAGCTAAAATCTGGGGGGGGGGGGGCAAAACTACCCTTTGCCCCCCAGGATTTTCGACTGGGGGAATTTTGGGTACCCTGTTCCCCGCAATCCGCCCGCCCCTGATCAGGGGCCCCTCCAGTCTGGCTTGGAACTCATCCGGCATATTCAAGAGGCCTTCCGACCGGCCCAGGGACCCTTTCGGTCTAGCCAGGGGCCCTTCTGACTTTCCCAGGAGCCCCTCCGATCGGCCCAGCGACTCTTCTGGTCGGCCTGCGCTGGCTGCTTTGTCGCCTCTGCCCGACATGCTCAAGGGGCCCTCAGGCCTGCCCTGGAGCCCCTCCGTGCTGGCCAGGGGCCACTTCGGCATGTTCAGGGGCCCTTCTCACCCGCCCAGGGGTCCTTTCGCGGTCTGGCCAGGGGCCCCTCCGATCTGCGCAGGGGCCCTTTTAATTTGCCAGGGGTCCTCTGGTCTCTCCAGGGGCCCTTTAACCTTCTAAGGGGCCCTTCCGACCTAGCAAGGGCCTGCGCTGGCTGCTTTGTCGCCTTACGACATGATCCGAGGGCCCTCCGACTTGCCCTGGGGCCCCTCCTTGCTGGATAGGGGCTCATTCGGCATGTTCAGAGGGCCCTTCTGACCACCTAGGGGCCCTTTCGGTCTGGCCAGGGCCCCTCTTAACTTCCCAGGGGCCCTCTGGTCTGTCCAGGGGCCCTCCAACCTACTCAGAGGCCCTTATGACCTGGCAAAGGACTGCGCTGGCCGCTTTGTTGACATGCCCAGGGGCCCCTCTGTGCTGGCTATGTGCCCATTTGACGTGTTCAGGGGGCCCATTCGACGTGCTCAGGGGGCCGTCTGACCCGCTCAGGGGCCCTTTCCGTCTGGCCAAGGGCCCCTCTGACATGCACAGGGCTCTTTTGAACGTCCAAGGGGCCCTCTGGTCTTTCAGAGAGGGCCCTGGTGGCCCTAAAGGGCCTCTGAAGTCCTCTAAACTCTCTAAAGACCACGCTTCGTGTAGTAAAGAACATATGATTACCGCGCTTCGCGCGGTCTCGTCGGCCGTTTTCGGCGCGCTGCGCGCGCCGAAAAGGGCCCTCGCGTGCCAAAAAGGGCCCTCCTGGCCTCCAGGGGAGGGCGGCCGCCCCCGCCGCCCTCCCCTTGGCTACGTGCCTGATATATATATATATATATATATATATATACTATATATATATATATATATATATATATATATATATATATATATTATATACACATACACGCATACACGCATACACGCATACACGCATACACGCATACACGCATACACGCATACACGCATACACGCATACACGCATGCATACATGCATACATGCATACATGCATGCATGCATGCATGCATACATGCATACATGCATACATGCATACATGCATACATGCATACATGCATACATGCATACATGCATACATGCATACATGCATACATGCATACATGCATACATGCATACATGCATACATGCATACATGCATACATGCATACATGCATACATGCATACATGCATACATGCATACATGCATACATGCATACATGCATACATGCATACATGCATACATGCATACATGCATACATGCATACATAGACTACGAATAGAATAGAATAGAATAGAATAGAAATAGAATAGAACCGACAGACCGACAGACCGACAGACCGACAGACAGACAGACCGACAGACCGACAGACAGACAGACCGACCGACAGACAGACAGACAGACAGACCGACCGACAGACAGACAGACAGACCGACCGACAGACAGACAGACAGACAGACCGACCGACAGACAGACCGACAGACAGACCGACCGACAGACCGACAGACAGACCGACCGACCGACCGACAGACAGACAGACCGACCGACCGACCGACCGACAGACCGACAGACCGACCGACCGACCGACAGACCGACAGACCGACCAGACCGACCGACAGACCGACAGACCGACAGACCGACGACCGACAGACCGACAGACCGCAGACAGACCGACAGACCGCAGACAGACCGACAGACCGCAGACAGACCGACAGACCGCAGACAGACCGACAGACCGCAGACAGACCGACAGACCGCAGACAGACCGACAGACCGCAGACAGACCGACAGACCGCAGACAGACCGACAGACCGCAGACAGACCGACAGACCGCAGACAGACCGACAGACCGCAGACAGACCGACAGACCGCAGACAGACCGACAGACCGCAGACAGACCGACAGACCGCAGACAGACCGACAGACCGCAGACAGACCGACAGACCGCAGACAGACCGACAGACCGCAGCAGACCGACAGACCGACAGACGACAGACCGCAGACAGACCGACAGACCGCAGACAGACCGACAGACCGCAGACAGACCGACAGACCGCAGACAGACGACAGACCGCAGACAGACCGACAGACCGACAGACAGACCGACAGACCGCAGACAGACCGACAGACCGCAGACAGACCGACAGACCGCAGACAGACCCGACAGACCGCAGACAGACCGACAGACCGCAGACAGACCGACAGACCGCAGACAGACCGACAGACCGCAGACAGACCGACAGACCGCAGACAGACCGACAGACCGCAGACAGACCGACAGACCGCAGACAGACCGACAGACCGCAGACAGACCGACAGACCGCAGACAGACCGACAGACCGCAGACAGACCGACAGACCGCAGACAGACCGACAGACCGCAGACAGACCGACAGACCGCAGACAGACAGACCGACAGACAGACCGACAGACAGACCGAGACAGACCGACAGACAGACCGACAGACAGACCGACAGACAGACCGACAGACAGACCGACAGACAGACCGACAGACAGACCGACAGACCGACAGACAGACAGACAGACAGACCGACAGACCGACAGACCGACAGACAGACCGACAGACCGACAGACCGACAGACCGACAGACCGACAGACCGACAGACCGACAGACCGACAGACCGACAGACCGACAGACCGACAGACCGACAGACCGACAGACCGACAGACCGACAGACCGACAGACCGACAGAGACCGACAGACCGACAGACCGACAGACCGACAGACCGACAGACCGACAGACCGACAGACCGACAGACCGACAGACCGACAGACCGACAGACCGACAGACCGACAGACCGACAGACCGACAGACCGACAGACCGACAGACCGACCAGACCGACAGACCGACAGACCGACAGACCGACAGACGAGACCGACAGACCGACAGACCGACAGACCGACAGACCGACAGACCGACAGACCGACAGACCGACAGACCGACAGACCGACAGACCGACAGACCGACAGACCGACAGACCGACAGACCGACAGACCGACAGACCGACAGACCGACAGACCGACAGACCGACAGACCGACAGACCGACAGACCGACAGACCGACAGACCGACAGACCGACAGACCGACAGACCGACAGACCGACAGACCGACAGAC
>JAXIVJ010009231.1:22500-51968 GCA_036785665.1 Chirona hameri
AGACAGATAGACAGATAGACAGCTAGACAGATAGACAGATAGACAGATAGACAGATAGACAGACAGACAGACAACAGACAGACAGACAGACAGACAGACAGACAGACAGACAGACAGACAGACAGACAGACAGACAGACAGACAGACAGACAGACAGACAGACAGACAGACAGACAGACAGACAGACAGACAGACAGACAGACAGACAGACAGACAGACAGACAGACAGACAGACAGACAGACAGACAGACAGACAGACAGACAGACAGACAGACAGACAGACAGACAGACAGACAGACAGACAGACAGACAGACAGACAGACAGACAGACAGACAGACAGACAGACAGACAGACAGACAGACAGACAGACAGACAGACAGACAGACAGACAGACAGACAGACAGACAGACAGACAGACAGACAGGACAGGACAGACAGGACAGGACAGGACAGACAGACAGGACAGGACAGGACAGGACAGGACAGGACAGGACAGGACAGGACAGGACAGGACAGGACAGGACAGGACAGACAGGACAGGACAGGACAGGACAGGACAGGACAGGACAGGACAGGACAGGACAGGACAGGACAGGACAGGACAGGACAGGACAGGACAGGACAGGACAGGACAGGACAGGACAGGACAGGACAGGACAGGACAGGACAGGACAGGACAGGACAGGACAGGACAGGACAGGACAGGACAGGACAGGACAGGACAGGACAGGACAGGACAGGACAGGACAGGACAGGACAGGACAGGACAGGACAGGACAGGACAGGACAGGACAGGACAGGACAGGACAGGACAGGACAGGACAGGACAGGACAGGACAGGACAGGACAGGACAGGACAGGACAGGACAGGACAGGACAGGACAGGACAGGACAGGACAGGACAGGACAGGACAGGACAGGACAGGACAGGACAGGACAGGACAGGACAGGACAGGACAGGACAGGACAGGACAGGACAGGACAGGACAGGACAGGACAGGACAGGACAGGACAGGACAGGACAGGACAGGACAGGACAGGACAGGACAGGACAGGACAGGACAGGACAGGACAGGACAGGACAGGACAGGACAGGACAGGACAGGACAGGACAGGACAGGACAGGACAGGACAGGACAGGACAGGACAGGACAGGACAGGACAGGACAGGACAGGACAGGACAGGACAGGACAGGACAGGACAGGACAGGACAGGACAGGACAGGACAGGACAGGACAGGACAGGACAGGACAGGACAGGACAGGACAGGACAGGACAGGACAGGACAGGACAGGACAGGACAGGACAGGACAGGACAGGACAGGACAGGACAGGACAGGACAGGACAGGACAGGACAGGACAGGACAGGACAGGACAGGACAGGACAGGACAGGACAGGACAGGACAGGACAGGACAGGACAGGACAGGACAGGACAGGACAGGACAGGACAGGACAGGACAGGACAGGACAGGACAGGACAGGACAGGACAGGACAGGACAGGACAGGACAGGACAGGACAGGACAGGACAGGACAGGACAGGACAGGACAGGACAGGACAGGGACAGGACAGGACAGGACAGGACAGGACAGGACAGGACAGGACAGGACAGGACAGGACAGGACAGGACAGGACAGGACAGGACAGGACAGGACAGGACAGGACAGGACAGGACAGGACAGGACAGGACAGGACAGGACAGGACAGGACAGGACAGGACAGGACAGGACAGGACAGGACAGGACAGGACAGGACAGGACAGGACAGGACAGGACAGACAGGACAGGACAGGACAGGACAGGACAGGACAGGACAGGACAGGACAGGACAGGACAGGACAGGACAGGACAGGACAGGACAGGACAGGACAGGACAGGACAGGACAGGACAGGACAGGACAGGACAGGACAGGACAGGACAGGACAGGACAGGACAGGACAGGACAGGACAGGACAGGACAGGACAGGACAGGACAGGACAGGACAGGACAGGACAGGACAGGACAGGACAGGACAGGACAGGACAGGACAGGACAGACAGGACAGGACAGGACAGGACAGGACAGGACAGGACAGGACAGGACAGGACAGGACAGGACAGGACAGGACAGGACAGGACAGGACAGGACAGGACAGGACAGGACAGGACAGGACAGGACAGGACAGGACAGGACAGGACAGGACAGGACAGGACAGGACAGGACAGGACAGGACAGGACAGGACAGGACAGGACACAGGACAGGACAGGACAGGACAGGACAGGACAGGACAGGACAGGACAGGACAGGACAGGACAGGACAGGACAGGACAGGACAGGACAGGACAGGACAGGACAGGACAGGACAGGACAGGACAGGACAGGACAGGACAGGACAGGACAGGACAGGACAGGACAGGACAGGACAGGACAGGACAGGACAGGACAGGACAGGACAGGACAGGACAGGACAGGACAGGACAGGACAGGACAGGACAGGACAGGACAGGACAGGACAGGACAGGACAGGACAGGACAGGACAGGACAGGACAGGACAGGACAGGACAGGACAGGACAGGACAGGACAGACAGGACAGGACAGGACAGGACAGGACAGGACAGGACAGGACAGGACAGGACAGGACAGGACAGGACAGGACAGGACAGGACAGGACAGGACAGGACAGGACAGGACAGGACAGGACAGGACAGGACAGGACAGGACAGGACAGGACAGGACAGGACAGGACAGGACAGGACAGGACAGGACAGGACAGGACAGGACAGGACAGGACAGGACAGGACAGGACAGGACAGGACAGGACAGGACAGGACAGGACAGGACAGGACAGGACAGGACAGGACAGGACAGGACAGGACAGGACAGGACAGGACAGGACAGGACAGGACAGGACAGGACAGGACAGGACAGGACAGGACAGGACAGGACAGGACAGGACAGGACAGGACAGGACAGGACAGGACAGGACAGGACAGGACAGGACAGGACAGGACAGGACAGGACAGGACAGGACAGGACAGGACAGGACAGGACAGGACAGGACAGGACAGGACAGGACAGGACAGGACAGGACAGGACAGGACAGGACAGGACAGGACAGGACAGGACAGGACAGGACAGGACAGGACAGGACAGGACAGGACAGGACAGGACAGGACAGGACAGGACAGGACAGGACAGGACAGGACAGGACAGGACAGGACAGGACAGGACAGGACAGGACAGGACAGGACAGGACAGGACAGGACAGGACAGGACAGGACAGGACAGGACAGGACAGGACAGGACAGGACAGGACAGGACAGGACAGGACAGGACAGGACAGGACAGGACAGGACAGGACAGGACAGGACAGGACAGGACAGGACAGGACAGGACAGGACAGGACAGGACAGGACAGGACAGGACAGGACAGGACAGGACAGGACAGGACAGGACAGGACAGGACAGGACAGGACAGGACAGGACAGGACAGGACAGGACAGGACAGGACAGGACAGGACAGACAGACAGACAGACAGACAGACAGACAGACAGACAGACAGACAGACAGACAGACAGACAGACAGACAGACAGACAGACAGACAGACAGACAGACAGACAGACAGACAGACAGACAGACAGACAGACAGACAGACAGACAGACAGACAGACAGACAGACAGACAGACAGACAGACAGACAGACAGACAGACAGACAGACAGACAGACAGACAGACAGACAGACAGACAGACAGACAGACAGACAGACAGACAGACAGACAGACAGACAGACAGACAGACAGACAGACAGACAGACAGACAGACAGACAGACAGACAGACAGACAGACAGACAGACAGACAGACAGACAGACAGACAGACAGACAGACAGACAGACAGACAGACAGACAGACAGACAGACAGACAGACAGACAGACAGACAGACAGACAGACAGACAGACAGACAGACAGACAGACAGACAGACAGACAGACAGACAGACAGACAGACAGACAGACAGACAGACAGACAGACAGACAGACAGACAGACAGACAGACAGACAGACAGACAGACAGACAGACAGACAGACAGACAGACAGACAGACAGACAGACAGACAGACAGACAGACAGACAGACAGACAGACAGACAGACAGACAGACAGACAGACAGACAGACAGACAGACAGACAGACAGACAGACAGACAGACAGACAGACAGACAGACAGACAGACAGACAGACAGACAGACAGACAGACAGACAGACAGACAGACAGACAGACAGACAGACAGACAGACAGACAGACAGACAGACAGACAGACAGACAGACAGACAGACAGACAGACAGACAGACAGACAGACAGACAGACAGACAGACAGACAGACAGACAGACAGACAGACAGACAGACAGACAGACAGACAGACAGACAGACAGACAGACAGACAGACAGACAGACAGACAGACAGACAGACAGACAGACAGACAGACAGACAGACAGACAGACAGACAGACAGACAGACAGACAGACAGACAGATAGATAGATAGATAGATAGATAGATAGATAGATAGATAGATAGATAGATAGATAGATAGATAGATAGATAGATATATATATATATATATATATATATATATATATATATATATATATATATATATATATATATATATATATATATATATATATATATATATATATATATATATATATATCACCCACTCCACATCATGCAGGGGCGGCGGAAGAGGGGGGCAGGGGGGCAGTTGCCCCCCCCCCCAAATCAGCCGAGGGGCGCTTTGTGTTTGGCAGGGGCTGCGGATTCCAAGAGAACGCCAAGGCCAAGGGAAGCCAAGGGGAGCCTCTGGACGCCTGAAGGGGCACTCTGGCTGCCTGAGGGAGCGCTCTGGCCGCCTGAGGGGGCGCTCTGGGTTCCTGAGGGGGCGCTCTGGCTGCATGAGGGTCGTTCTGGCAACCTGAGGGGGCGCTCTGGCCGCCTAAGGGGGCGCTCTGGCTGCCTGAGGGGGCGCTCTGGCCGCCTGAGGGGGCGCTCTGGCCGTATGAGGGTGCGCTCTGGCTGCCTGAGGGGGCACTCTGTCCGCCTGAGGGGGCGCTCTGGCCGCCTGAGGGGGCGCTCTGGCCGCATTAGGGGCGCTCTGGCCACCTGAGGGGGCGCTCTGGCCACATGAGGGGGCGCTCTGGCCGCCTGAGGGGGCGCTCTGGCGGCCTGAGGGGGCGCTCTGGCCGCCTGAGGGGGCGCTCTGGCCGCCTGAGGGGGCGCTCTGGTTGCCTGAGGGGCGCTCTGGCTGCCTGAGGGGGGCGCTCTGGCCGCCTGAGCGGGCGCTCTGGCTGCCTGAAGGGCGCTCTGGCTGCCCGAGGGGGCGCTCTGGCTGCCTGAGGGGGCGCTATGTCAGCCTGAGGGGCACTCTGGACGCCTTAGAGGGGGGGGGGGCGCTCTTGCCGCCTGAGGGGATGCTCTCTGGCCGCCTGAGGAGGCGTTCTGGTCGCCTGAGGGGGCGCTCTGGCCGCATGAGGGGGCGCTCTGGCCACCTGAGGGGGCGCTCTGGCCGCCTGAAGGGGCGCTCTGGCGGCCTGACGGGGCGCTCTGGCCGCCTGAGGGGGCGCTCTGGCCGCCTGAGGGGGCGCTCTGGCCGCCTGAGGGGGCGCTCTGGCTGCCTGAGGGGCGCTCTGGCTGCCTGAGGGTGGCGCTCTGGCCGCCTGAGCGGGCGCTCTGGCTGCCTGAAGGGCGCTCTGGCTGCCCGAGGGGGCGCTATGACTGTCTGAGGGGGCGCTCTGGCTGCCTGAGGGGCGCTCTGGCTGCCTGAGGGGGTGCTCTGTCGGCCTGAGGGGCACTCTGGCCGCCTTAGGGGGGGGGGGGGCGCTCTTGCCGCCTGAGGGGGCGCTCTGGCCGCCTGAGGGGATGCTCTCTGGCCGTCTGAGGAGGCGTTCTGGCCGCCTGAGGGGGCGCTCTGGCCGCCTGAGGGGGCGCTCTGGCTTCCGGAGGGGGCGTTCTGGCCGCCTGAGGGGGGCTCTTGCCACATGAGGGCCGCTCTGGCAGCCTGAGGGGGCGCTCTGGCAGTGGCGGCGGAAGAGGAGGGGGGGGGGGGGGGCAGGGGGAAGGAGGCAGTTTTCCCCCAAACTCAGCCGAGGGTGTTTGGCAGGGGCTGCTGGCCTGAAAGGGGGCACTCTGTCGCCTGAGAGGGGGCGCTCTGGCCGCCTGAGAGGGGGCGCTCTGGCCGCCTGAGAAAAGGCGCTCGGGCCGCCTGAGAGGAGGCGCTCTGGCCGCCTGAGAGGGGTGCTCTGTCTGCTTGAAAAGGGGCGCTCTGGCCGCCTGAGAGGGGGTGCTCTGGTTGCCTGAGAGGGGCGCTCTGGCCGCCTGAGAGGGGGCGCTCTGGCCGCTTGAAAGAGGGCCCTCTGGCTGCCTGAGAGGGGCGCTCTGGCCGCCTGAGAGGGGGCGCTCTGGCAGCCTGAGAGGGGGGCGCTCTGGCCGCCAGACAGGTGCGCTCTGGCCGCCTGAGAGGGGGCGCTCTGGCCGCCTGAAAAAGGGCGCTCGGGCCGCCTGAGAGGAGGCGCTCTGGCCGCCTGAGAGGGGGTGCTCTGGCTGCTTGAAAGGGGGCGCTCTGGCCACCTGAGAGGGGGCGCTCCGGCCGGAGGAGAAGGGGTGCTCCGGCCGCCTGAGAGGGGTGCTCTGGTTGCCTGGGAGGGGCGCTCTGGCCGCTTGAGAGGGGCCGCTCTAGCCGCCTGAGAAGGGGCGCTCTGGCCGCCTGAAAGAGGGCCCTCTGGCTGCCTGAGAGGGGTCGCTCTGGCCACCTGAGTGGGAGCGCTCTGGACGCCTGAGAGGGGCGCTCTGTCCGCCTGAGGAGACTCTTTGGCCGCCTGAGGGGCGCTCTGTCCGCCTGTGTTTCAAGGCCTCATCTTACAAGGATTTGAAAGGAAATAGTATCCGTTCACGAAAACACATGCTAGTTTGGATCAAGCAATATGCAAAACGTTTATATTTGATACACAAAAGCGTATACTTCAACAGACCATAATTTAGCAGACTTGTAAATTGTCAGGTAGAAGCAAGGTCGATTGAAACCCTGGCGGATCTTTAGATACAAATATATTATTTAATGATCAGCAAGGCAAGAAAACATTCCCTTTCGTTAGACAAAATGGTTGTTTATATCTATGCGAAGTTAAAGTTTCATCCGATTCTATCCAGTTTATGAAACACTTGTTTATGTTCTACTTCGAATTTTCTGTGACGTTTCACGCATCCCTATTTCAAAGACAAGATAAACCATACAATATGTTACAAGCGCTTTGTGAAAACAAAAATTGGATCCGTTAGAATGGTTTTGTTAAAGGAAATAGTTCACCTTGGGAAATTTTACCCAACACGATTTGATTATATTGTTTAATACAATTTCTTTTTATATTGTCAAAAATGGCCTTATATCGCGCCGATTCAGGACAGAAGGCCGTACATTTGTATTGTTTATCAAAACTATATGCATACTCTCTGAGTCAGAGTCCTGACGTCACGCGAATGTAAAAAAATGGTTCAGCCAATCAGATTCGAAAGTAGTCGCGTACAGATAGACTCGCATTGGAGATGTGCCAACCGGCGGCCGGCGATTCGTTTGCTAGCACCAGCTGCAAGCTGATTGGCTGATGGTATAGCCTCTGCCCGGGCTAGAACCAGTACAACATTCTTTCGCCAGCACCGCGTTCCTTCGCCAAAAACTCAAATATATTCGGCTGGAGAGTCTTTTAAGTCAAGAAAACTTGCAGATAGAGGTTTCCCAACACGGGCCGCAAAACTGCTATCTCAGTTTAAAACTAATGTTGAAGGTGAACTATTTCCTTTAAGAACGTCTCTTTTTGTCAGCGTTCGTACGTGTTGTTGGAACGTCTTTTTATCAGTATATTTTTGGGATCCGTTGGAACGGTTTCGGTAGAACGTTTTTTTTTTGGCTGCCTTCGTACGTGTTGTTGGCACGGCTTTTCTTCGTATATTTTGACAATGCAAGGGGCGGGGCCGATGGGGCCGCATTTGGAAGCGTTCGTACGTGGATCCGTTGGAACGTTTTTTCTTCTTTCGTTGGAACGTTTTTTTATTCAGTGTTCGTTCGTGTTGTTGGAACGTTTTTTCTCCGTATTTTTTACAATTGCAAGGGGCGGGGCCGCGCAAATACATCGGAAAACTTATTTACGACTTATCTACGAGATGGTCTGGGGGTCCGGGGGTGGAGACAGCTCCCCCCCCGTAGGTCACAGCGCAGGGAACGAATGCGAGCGGGTGTTCTAAACGTGGGTCCCTGTGACCGTAATTGCTGTAAAGTTTAGGCCAGGTTCGATTTTGTTATAACAATTTTGTAATCACAATTTTGTAATTACATTTTTGTATTCCAATATTTTAATAACGTATCGAACCCAGCGCAAATTAGTCTGCCTACACATTGTTATTTATCATAAAGGCATATAATGTTTCATCACTCTATCTTTTGCGAATATGTACCAAACTTCTATGAACAATCGACTCTCATTTGAAAAAAGCGCATTGAAATCGGCAGTTTAACTTTGCCCAGACGCCGAACTATTTAGTGTTCACGACTTATTTTAAAAAATCCATCAATTTTCAACAAACAGGTATTTAATATATTACAGTGCACACATGAAACATTTATCTAAACCGTTTATTCATAATCAATCAATACACGTTTCAGAAAACCGTGATGCATTCCGCGGATTAACTTGGCCAAGGATGGTGACATATTTAGTGTATGCGATTTGTTTCATTGACCGATCAGGAACGTTATCACGCTTCTTGGAGCACTTACTTCATTGCTGGCCCTATGACTTGTTTACAAATAACATTCAAACCAGAGATAGTGATGGATTATACTGTTCGTCACCATATGTTAGTACATATTTTTTTAATTTCCCATAATACAATTTTTGCAATAGAAAATGTTGTTAGTTCACTTCTAAATTGAGGCACGATCAATTTGAAACCACACATGTGCAGGGGCGGATCCAGGGGGGGGGGGCAAAGGGGCCATACCCCCCCCCCCCCCCCCCCCCCAAAGGTCCTGATACTATGTCCTCCCCCCC
The DNA here is from genome assembly GCA_036785665.1 of Chirona hameri. Classification (NCBI taxonomy): domain Eukaryota; kingdom Metazoa; phylum Arthropoda; class Thecostraca; order Balanomorpha; family Balanidae; genus Chirona; species Chirona hameri. The sequence continues at coordinate 31,591 of JAXIVJ010009231.1, forward strand.
CAACGGTCGGACGTACAATTGTAAAATTGCCTCGGCAGCAGTCAAAATCCAGCTATCCACAGTGAAAAACTAGCAAATTTCTCGCCGCTTCGCGGCATGACACAATGCGCAATTGCTTATACAAATTTGGAAAATGGGAAAATAAATTCATTTAGTGTCTGGCAGTCTTTCCTTGGCGGTACCTAATTGCTAGCCCCAGGGCCCATTCCCTTCATAAAATATTAACTTTCAAGCGGGCTACATGTTTAGCTAGTCTGCCGAGTTCCGAAAAAAGGCGACGCGAACGCAAAGGCACAGACATCGGCACCCGGAAGCTGCTTCAGCGGTGCCCAGCTTGCTGGACCGAAGAGCTAATAGTGGGGTCTAGGCCAGGGCCATCCCCCCCCCCCCCCAGGCTCCTCCAGATCCACAGGGACCATTTATGCGCGGAAACGTCGTTCTTCCCCTTTGCTGCTTTCAAACCATGTGCACTGTTACCAGTTGTTTGTTACAGTTTGGTTCATATGTATACAGTTAGTATTATTATATGTACTATTGAGCGCTGAACGCCACCGGTCATTGTGATTTACTATCCGAGGCTAATGTATATGAAAAACTACCTTCATTTCAATAGTTTTCATCATACCGAGATGTGTAACCAGGAAAAGGGGTTACCTGAGACTTGGCTCCACTTAGGGTCTGGCTCCAATATTAAAATTTCGTTTTCCACGACCTAAAATTAACATTTTCACGCCGCTTCGCGGCGTCACATCGGTGGCCATCGTCATAACGAAGCCATCGTCATCGTCTTTGGTTCGTTGTAGCGGTGAATTGAATGAATAGCATGTTTAGCTTCTTATTCTTTACAAGGCTCACCGCCTATGCGTCTGGGTTTTATCAGGCAAACCAGTAAAAATTTCGCGCCGCTTCGCGGCGCTAAATAGCAAGTATGCACCTACTAAAACATGAAAGAAGACATTAAAAATGCTGCAAAGGCCTAAATACACGCATAAAAAATGGTTAGTTTTTCTTTCGTCATTTTAGCCGACCCCCCATTCAAAAATTATCGGCGACGCCCCTGGGTACAGCTGACAATTGACATAGTTTTGCGCAGTGTAAGGCAATGTCGGAACAATACAAACTGCAAGCTGACGATCTTTCCTTTTTCGATATCCCAAAAGGTCGAAAAGCTAAAAAAGAAAAGACATCGTGTAGTTGCAAAATAAAGTGGGCCAAATCCGGGAAGAAATTCGAAATTGGGGGTAGGTAAGGTCCGCTAAAAACGGTTTCCCCCCCCAAAAAAAAACGGCCGGCTGGATCCGCCCTGGCACATGTGTCACAGAAAAATGCAGGTAATTAAATCAAAAGGTGAATATTTCACTTTAATACATGCTTTGTATGTAGTTTGTCCCAGGGAAGCGCCATTTACTTTGTACATCTCCATTCAGCTGAACGTTCCTAAAATTATGCATACTAGGATATAACCACGGTAAAACTATTGAATATGTTACTAATTATTGGGACAGTACACACAGACAGCACACGTGTGCGCACGCACCGTTTCATATTTCGAACCTGTTTTAGCTTTATCAGAGCGCGCCTGCTCGGTCATCGCCCAAAAAAGCGTTTTACTGGTATAATATTGTGGCCTAAATCTGAGGAGATATCATTTAGCGCGATTTTGTTTTACGGGGGGGACGCTTGGCCCGAGGGGGCGCCCTGGGTTTCCTTGCCCCCCCCCCCCCATCCGAAAATACCTTCCGCCGCCACTGCCATCATGTCTTTTCGCTTCGCGGATCCCAGATGAGTCCCTGAACAGGTCGGAAGGGCGTAGAAAAGGTCAGAGGGGCCCCTAGACGATCTGAAGGGACATTGGGCCTTTCAACAGTAAGAATACAGTTGTATAGGGAATCAAACTAAAAAAAATCGCGCCGCTCCGCGGCGCAATTTAACTACAAATTCAATTATATGCGGGTTAGGAAAAAATCGGTCAGTTTCTCGGCGCATTTATGTGTTATGTTGCTACTTTCCTATATTATTGGGCAAAATAGTTCACTTTAGCACGTTTTCCCCGCACTTTTAAACGCACAATATAGCAATTTTAGAGGTCCGCACCATACGCAATGCGACGCATTGATGAGAAAGCAACCCAGGGCATAATACTCAAAATTTTCGCGCCGCTCCGCGGCGCAATTTGATTTAGAGTTCCAGGTCTTGAGCTTAAAAAAATATTCCAAGTTGGTATAGCTGATTCCAAATTCGCGTCGCTGGTTCAAAAGTTGATGTGGCAGTTTGCTAACTCCAGCTACTAAACGTTGGTATGGCCCATGCCATACCTGCCATACTGCATTTTCCAGCCTTGCAACGTGCCTTTTCATGCGTGTTTTTTTGGGGGGAGGGGGCCTTTCAACGCTTGGGAAGGGGCCCTTTCGAGGCGCCGCCCCCCCCCCCCCCCCCCCCTGGACGAAATCCTGGCTACGTGCCTGCCACCAGTATTGGCGAAAATTTTGCGGGGGGGGGCGCCTACGGACGGACGGAGGGGCGCCATCACTGGCTGGAGGGGGTGTCGTCGCTAACCGGAGGGGCGCCGTGACTGGCCGGAGGGGCGCCGTCACGGGCCGGAGAGGGGCAGTCACTAGTCGGAGGGGCGCCGTCACTCGCCGGAGTGGCGTGGGCCGTCACTCGCCGAAGGGGCGTGGTCACTGGCGGGAGAGGTGCCGTCGCTCGCTGGAGAGGCGTAGTCACTGGCCGGAGGGGCGCCGTCACTGTCCGGAGGGGCGCCGTCAATGGTCGGAGGGGCGCCGTCAATGGTCGAAGGGGTGCCGTTGCTCGCCGGAGGGGCGCGATCACTAACCGGAGGGGCGCCGTCACTGGCCGGAGGGGCGCCGTCACTGGTTGGAGGGGCGCCGTCGCTCGCCGGAGAGACGTAGTCACTGGCCGGAGGGACCCCTTCACTGGCCGGAGGGGCGCCTTCACTGGCCGGAGGGGCGCCGTCATTGGTCAGAGGGGCGCCGTCGCTGGCCGGAGGGGCGCCGTCACTGGCCGGAGGGGCGCCAGCTTTGCATGGGCGCCTCGGGTCCAAAGGACCAGGACATGCCCTGAATGACCGTATACTCTGTACGCTACTGGCATCTGACATAGAACCCTGCGTCAGACCAGAATTTGGCTGATACATTGTGTCCATATAGGTGTATTTTTTGTATGTAATAGAACATCTTTGGCAACCTGAAGTGCATTCATGCCAAGGGTGAACAGCGTGTTTACAACTGAGGATATGTTTTGGTTTGCGGGGTACTGTGCATAGTGAGAAATATGTCAAGAAAAAATAGTAGTGCCGGCGAACGGGCTAAGAAGTCTACCCGAGGCGGTAAGAGTGAAATAACCGCGCCAGACGCATTCTTTCGCGGCTTTAGCGACCGCATCCGACATCGCAACAATCAACTGGGTCCTGTTCCTTCCACATAGCTTGCTCAACGATTTTGTCCATGAAGTCACCATCACTGAGACATGCTCTTTCATAAGAACATTAAAATTCCACCAGCGAACTTTGACTTTTGGAATTCCTGACGCATTCCTGGTAAACGCTAAGGCGATGGAACGGAGTTAGTTTCAGGCTGCAGCGTAGTGTAGATAAAACTTAATGTGTCAAATGATTCATACCTGGAAGAAGAAAAAAGTCATGAAGTAAGAGTTCTGGTGATTCTCATTAAAATAGTTGAATGAAAATGAAGGAAGGGAAATAGAGTCGGTTAACCAAAATGTTGGTATACCCAAAAAATATCCAATACCGAATCGGTTATTGGTTGGTCAGAGAACAAATTCTAGGTATGTTTCCGTCAAGCAAGTCAGCGATATGCATCAGCCCGGCCACATTTTTTTGTTGTTGCAGGAAGTTCGGCATGTTCTGCAGGTATCCAGCTGGGAAATAAGAATGTCAGTCAATTAATTTGGATTCTGATCATCAATACTATTAAGCATTATTGTGGTATTTATTTCCCTAAAAAAATGCACCTGCATATGCAAAGTAACGCTTGCCAACCTCTTACACCAATATTGAAAGTAGGTCAAAAATCGGTCATTTTCGGGTTGGGAAAAATAGGTTTGGTTTTCGGTCAGCATAGCTACAATGAAATTGGTATCGGTTTGGTCAAGTTTAAGGAATTCTCTGAAAATTACATCACTAGTGCGTACCATAATGTTAATTGTTGACTGAAAAATATGGACTTATGGGTCCGCCCCCCCCCCCCCCCTCAAAATTTCGTGGCGACAAACCTGTAACGAAGCCATAGTCATCGTCATCGGTTCGTCGTAATGCTGAATTGAATGAATAGCATTTTTAGCTTATTATCCTCTACAAGGCCCGCCGCCTATATTTCTGGGTTTTATCAGGCAAAACCGTAAAAATTTCGTGACATACATACCTACTATAACATGAAAATCCACATAAAAAAATGCTGCAAAGGCTTACATACACGTATCAAAATGTCGGTACATTTTTTCGTCATTTCAGCCGCCCCCACACTCAAAAGTCGACCCCCACCTGTTGTCAACTAAGATAGGTTTTATCTCCTGTACGTAACAATACAAATTAGTAATGCGCTCCGTACAATGCCTACTGAGGGTCCTGGTCCAATCCAGCTCATCAAAAGTAGACGAAGAAAAATTGTTAGAAGGGGGCCTCACAAAATAAAGTGGCCGAAATCCGTAGAGTTTTCATATCCCGGGGTATTTTTTTGGGGGTGGGGGGCCTCTCCCAGGGGCTTGCCCCTCCTCCCCCTTTCTGAAGATCTGGCTGCGCCCCTGACCCCGCCCCCCAACTTCTGATAGGTTTCAGCGCCTCTGCGCACCTAATACAGCGGATGGGAGACACTTCTAATACATCGCAAAGGCAGGTAGTCACTCACGTTGGGCGTGGAGCGACGACAGTCCATAATACTGTGAAAGTAGTTGACTGTTGTCGCATGGAACGTGGCAACTGTGCTGGGCATCGAGGTAATGATCTTTCATTTGGTAGGCACACGTAGGTACAGTTCATTACCTAAATGTCCACTTTACATTGCAAGGCATGGCATGTGTCCCGAAATGTAAACAGTTTGAATATCTGAAAGCGAAACTGTTCGCAATAGGCAGCTATCCACTTTCTAATAGGTCCAAAGTTTCTAAGAGGTCGTGTATACAAAGTGTAGCCGCCGGCCGGAATGATAAGTCCGTCAAAGCGGCCACCGCGTCCAGTTTGACCGGTTGCGTGACATTCTCCCGTATCCTTCGCTGGCCAGACGCTCGGCACTCGGCAGTGGATAGCGTCGCGAGGAGCCTGTCTGCAGCGAGGACAGGGGATACAGCAGGGTGTCCCCCTCCCTCCCCCTCCCTCCCACCCGTCTGTCTGTCCGGCTGACTGCAGCAGACGTCAAAAATATGCCCATGACCAGCTAAAGACCAGCTAAAGATATCTCCCCTGCAGGGTCTGGCTTCACGGCCATTAGAGTTCAAGTACTAATTCCGCTATTCTTCTCCGTAGAACGTGCCCAGATATTTGCAAGGCGCTCTCGAGTCCAAAAAGTGCATCCCATAACCTCAAATGGAATCTCATTTCTGAAAGTATAAACGGATCTGGGCGATACAAATTTGCTGGAGCTCGCATTGCCTTAGATTTCCGATTCGCTTGGCCAGAACCGTCAGCCGGCCGGCGGCCGTCGGTTGCGCTCGCAGCCCCACGCCTCCGTCACTGGCCGACCGGTCAGGGTCGGTCTGACCAACAGGGCTGAAATGTGTACCCCGGGTCGGCCAGTCCGCGGAGCCGCCGGGGCGTCCGGAACACGGCATAACTACATGAAACGCGACTGGCGCCGACTGTATTCAAACCCTTGATATCTATCGCGAATCGCGTATCTATCGAATGTTTTACACCACTCGCCCATCAACCCGGTATCTGCCAACAGCCAAGATTCGCAGACAGCCGTCCGGCGGACTGGTGCTGATAGCTGTATCGGTCAGACTGTACCGGACAGCATGGCTGTATTTTCAGAAAACCAACGTTACAAGGACCCGCCGTACCACGAGTAAGTATATTTCTTATACGAACGTAGCAATAGCAATACATAGCCCATGCCGGCACTCCGCACTCCGTAGCCCGGAACACTCCCACTCTTTACTGGTCACGGTTACAACCAGATCATCACTGACAGTCAGCAAGACAGCGATAGACCAATGAGAGCGAGCACGCACTGCTGGTGCGTGTCAGGTGACACGCCACCAGCACACTCTAGCGGCGGGTCCTGTAACTACGGTTTCAGAAAACCAACGTTACAAGGACCAGCCACCACGAGTAAGCATATTACTTATACGAACGTAACAATACAGGGTCGGATCCAGCCGCTCAGTTTGGGGGGACAAACATTTTTGGCCTTCAGCAGGCACGTAGCCAGGATTTTTCTCAGAGTTGTTGACCGGGGGTGGGGGTGGGGGGGGGGGGATAGGGTCGGGTCGTCAGTCTCATTTTATCTAGTGCAAATTTGTTTTGCTCTGGGGGGGGGGGGGGCTTGGCCCCAGTGCCCCCCCCCCCCTTTGGCCTTTGGCCTTCAGATACCCAAATTCCGTCGCAAAGACTCATAATTTAAATCAAACATAGTTTGAACAGCATGACAGCATGACGTCGAGAGCTGATAACTGACAAGCATCTGTTTTGGAGATGGCCGTGTCATAACGGTACCACATAAACGGTAGGATGTAAAAAAGTAACGCCTAAGCATATATAAAATACTTTATCAATATGCTGACACAAGTTCTAAAGTTGATATTAAACGGACATCGAAATTAAAGTGTTATTTCTTTATCCAAAGGTAGGAATAAGCCTGCTTCAAACGAGAACGTTTGGCGTCTCCGTTATCGTTTTGTCACAGCTCTCCGTGCACCGACGAGCGGCAAATGCGCGGAACGCTAGCCTGTTGTTTACCGAGTCAGGTTTGTAACCTAATTTCACTTTTGTTACATAAGAATAGGATCATAAGACGACCAAATGAGCCGTTTGAACAAATCTGGATAACCATAACGTGGTATCACATAACATACCACCTCCAGAAAATACGGTTATACATTTAGCGTTCGTACGATCCTTTTCCCTTTTTTATAAAAGAATTGACGACCCACTTGGTCGCAAACTCTTATGGACTCGCCAGCGAACATATTGGTCATATTATCGCCCAGGGGCCATAGCTCTACCGGGGTTCCAACACGGGCTCCCCACGTGAGAGCCAGACGTCTTAATCACTCGGTTATTACGCCCCCTTAGCGTTCGTACGATAATTTAAAGTCACTAAATTATCCAAATACGACCGACTTGTAACACATACACAGAGCTACGCTACCATCACGAATATGAGCCTCTCCGCGATCTGGATGTCACTTACTGCCACGTCGTCACCAAGAGTCGTAAGTAATTCAGATGCTCGAAGGTGAAAACGATGATCATTAGAACGTTAGCCCTTTACCCGCGACTTACTGGGGGGGGGGGGGGCTATTTTGTGCCCTCCATCCCGTTGTTTTGCAATAACTCCTAAACGAACACCAGTATCGTTACCAGACTCGCGTACCTTCTCTCGCATCAATTCTACACATGATGGCAAAAGGAAAAATATGAAGTTATGATAGGTCAACTGGGAAGACGTCAGAGTGACGTCATGTTCTTCGGTTTTTGTTGCAAAATAATGGTTTGCGGAAAACGCTGTCAAAGGTACGATGTTTGAGATAAACGCATTGACTTAAATCTAAATCAAATTACTGACGATAGACCGGGCTATCAAACTGCCATCTCGGATTTTTGAGTTTTTTTATTAAAAATTTTGAGAAATCGATTTTTTTTTTAAATCACAAAAAAAGAATTATTCAAAAACTGGATTATATGTGATCGAGACGTGTTCGGTGAACATGTGCGCCAAATTTGAAGTCGATATCTTCAAAAATGACTGACTTGATGTTAAAAATCGGCCACCTCTCACAGCATTACTATGCAAAAAACCGCATTTCCGTTTTTGCTTTTTACCTCTATTTATATGGAACAAACAATGTTCTAAGGTCATTTTCCGCGTTCTAGACAAAAAAAAACATAAACATGTGTTACAAAGCCTAATGACCGTAATCTGCAGTTTGACCTCGTGACCTCGTATGACCTTGTGTCACGGTCGCCCCGACCCGAGCTCCGATCCCAACACAACACGAGTCGGCACCAGTCTGTATTCGCCCGGCGCGGGCCGCCGCCCGCACCCCTCGGCACACGCAGTCAGCTGACCCCAGTCACCCGGAAGAGGCACACTCAGGGTACTCCGGCAGGTAGGGTTACCTCACATTACCTCCTCCTGCTCCTGTCGATTCCTCATGGGACATGGCTAAACAAAACACTGCATTCTTTAAACTCATAACATAACAGAATGTGCACGCAGGTCGCATGTGACGCCGTACATGCATACAACTTGAAATCAGCTGTCCCGGACGACCGGCCAGTCGCCAGCCGAACCATCGCCGCGTTGTGGAAACTATCACTTCACACTTACATATCGCCATGGTTGTTTACATAGGTACCGTTTTAACAATTAACAATTAACATCATACGGGTCACTTGCATTGCAACGATGATGCAAAACAGGGAACAACAGAACACGACATCGTCCATCACCACGCCTCATGACACCTTTAGCCTAAACATCTCTCTCTGTAACCGATTTAACCAATTTCACATGAGTGGTCCAGACCCGGCCTGTGGCGGGATCCATATATTCTAAATGACGCCTACTTATCCACCTAACAACTATGAAAACAGGTGACCAGGGTGAAACCATTTTCCTGGAAACTCCCGGACGATACTTCTTATTTCTGACCCTAATCTGAGCACCGGGCCTAATCACTGGCTCCTTTGCTCTGTGTCTCAGATCATATCGAGATTTCTGCTGCAGTTGGGAGGCAGATAAGTTTTCTCGTGCCCGCTTCAATGTGCTGGCTAGAAGCCTTAAATTTTCTTCAATAAAATCATAAGAGTATAGTGATGTCGGTTGTGACACTAAACGGTTGATAGGAGAGTTGACATGCCTGAGGAAAAGGAGAAAAAAGGGAGAATAACCATGACTTTCCGATTTTTCATGATTAAGTGAAAACACCACCCCAGGTAGATGTGATTCCCAATCTACGCCATAATGATCCGAAATCGACCTGAGTCTCCGTTTTATGTCTCGGTGACGTCTCTCTAGTTTTCCGATGGCCTCATGGTGTCCACCAACCGCACTTCTTAGCTCTATTCCCCAGAACTGACAAAGTCGACGGACGCTCTGACTCTTCACGTTGCTGCCAGCATCACATTCAAGACGACGGGGTGGACCAAAAGTGAAAAACTGAGTGGAAAGCGCATGAACAAGATCGTCTGCGGACCCTGACTGCAGAGGATAAAACGTTAAGAATCCAGTGAACTTATCGATACACGTCATGACCAGCGTTCTCCCTGAAGTTCGGCTAGCTGGCATGTGTACGATACCAATTATAAGCTCATCCCCCGGACCGGCGGGTTGCTGTGGCAACAATGGAGGAGGAGGTGGACCGCGATCATCTTTCTCGACACTGCAGCGAACACAACTGGCCACATAGTTATGACAATCTCTCTGAAGCCCCAGGTACCAGATGTGCCTAGATATGACTTCGTAAAGTTTAGTCCCGCCGCAGTGAGATCCGATTGGTGTATCGTGGTGCTTGTGAAGTATTTCGAAGCGTTTGGCGACCGGCCAGACAACCTGAATTCGGCTGTCATCGGGAGCGTGTCGACACAAAATTCCATTCACAAAACGAAAATGAGCCGCATTCTCTCGCTTCAGTACAGGGGGACAATACCTTGGCCATTTGCCCCTGGTCATTTTGAAAGCCAATGCACGGCAATATGTGTCATGTTTTTGATACCATATTAATGCCGTAGGTTCGATATTTACATCGATGAGACAGTCTGTGACAATAGAATTCAGTCCAACAGTTGGGATCCGATCATCAACATGTTCTCCTGCGCCCCCCGTCCTCCCGGCCGAAGCATCAGCTGCGCCGGTCACGGTGTCCTCAGTTACCAGTGCATCTGCGTGCAGTCTTAGATCGGCTTGTGACCTTTCCCCGGTCAAAAGCACAGACTCACCAGATTTGTGGCAACGTGCTGCAAGATCCAGCGAGCTATCGCCTGGTTCGTACCCGCCGCCTTCGTGATGGCGCCGCACGCCATCTGAGTGACCGTGTGCAGGTGGCGCTGCGGTCGGCGCCGCGCACTGCATAGGTGGAGCCACCGTGCCCTCGGGATCACTCTCAGGCCCGGGCTGCTGGTCTTTGTCAGCGTTGTCTTGTTCGTCATCGTGCAGTCGGGAGAGAAAATCGACATGTTTCATCTCCGAGGCACGCTGATGCTCCATCACGACACGGAACTGTCCAATGAATGAACGCCATCGCGCTAAGCGCGGATTCATATTGTCTCGATTTGACAATATTTTTAGAGCACTTTTGCAGTCACAGCGCCAAGTGAACTCCTCACCAGATAGAAACTTATAGAACCGGCGCAGCCCTTGCATAAATGAGTACACCTCTAGCTCGTAAATTGTCCAGTTTCGCTGCTGCCTGTTGTACTTACTCCCATTGTAAGCAATGACCCTCTCCTGACCGTCCTGGATCTGAGTCAGCACCTGTCCCGAGCCAGCCAGACTCGAGTCGCTGTACAGGATGAAGTGGTCACCCTGTCTGGGGTAGGCCAAAACAGGGCTGGTCAGCAAAGCCTCACGTAAATTAATAAACGCCTTCTCCAGTTCATCGTTCCAATAAAACGAGGATGAGTTTGCTAGATCCACTAGTGGTCTTGAAAGTGTCGAGAACGACTTGACAAATTTTCGAAACCAGGAAAAAAGCCATATATCTTCTTTGCTTCCTTAATCGTTCGCGGCGGCTGAAGATTCTTGATACAATCAATACGCTCTGGTGAAATACTTATCCCATCAGGCGAGATCTCATGGCCAAGATAATCAAGACGGGAAACACCAAATTTACATTTTGCTGGGGATAACTTAAAACCCGCCTCCTTCAGCTTCATCAACACGGTGTTAAGAAGCTTGTAATGAGAGTCCAGACTGTCACTTACACACAAAACATCATCAGCATAAATATACACGCCAGGGATATCACCTAATACCTTGTGCATGGCTTTGTGCAGGAAATAGCTCGATTGCTGACAACCCATCACCATTCGTTTGGGGTACCAGGTCTTGCCCAACGCGTGGAACGCACAGATTTCGCTTGACTGCTCCGTCAATTGAAGGTTCCAGAACGCGTGTTTAATGTCAAGTGCGCTGGCCACTTTCCACCCGTCAAGAGAAAACAAAAATTCGTCCACAGACGGAAACACAAACTTCTTTCCCAACAGACATTTGTTGACACTCCTGAGATCCTGCACTATTCTATACTCTCGAGAAGCATTACCGCCCTTGTTCGGTTTCGCTATAAGCAGAATCGGAGAGTTCCATCCACACGGAGGACCCTGCTCAATGATTCCACAACCGTGTAGCTCATCTAATTGTGCCTTCAGCTGTGATTCGCGCGCCCACGGGATAGGGTAAGGCCGGGAAAATTGTGGACGCGTGCCAGGCTCCAGCTCCAAATCTACTTGTCCCCCTGTGTATGAGCCAATGTCAGCATAGCTCCGAGAAAATACCTCGGGGTGAGATCTCAACAGGGAAGCCAATTTATCACGATGTGAGCCATTAATCTGATCACCTACCCCGAAATCTGCTAGCACCTCATCTGTACTGGCGCCCAAAAACCTGCTATCGTCTGCCGACACAGAGTGCTGGCTCTCCGTCACGTCTGGCTCGCTCGGAGCCGGCTCCGGCTCCGGCTCCGGCTCGGCCGACACAGAGTTTACTGTCGGAGCATCACGTGTGGGGCGGTCACGGGTAGGAACGTCTACAGGAAAACAAACGGCATCACCTTCGAATCTCTCAACAAACCCAATCACGCTGCGTCTGTGAAAGGTTACTAACTGATCCGTTCTGTTCCGAATGTACAAAGGAATATCTCGCTTCGAGAAAGGCCGAATAACTGCATCTTGAATTTCGACATGATCTGAGCACTGGCCCACCAACAAGTACTCATGCTCGGTGGATAAGTTTTGATCAATCCTAGCACTGATACACATAGCGGTGCGCGCTGGGACTGATACAGCTTTGCAAATCCTAACCTTAATCTTTGGTCCCTGCTGCTGTGGCGAAAAATCGATAACCACATTATTAGCCTGTAGAAAATCAAAACCGACAATGAAATCATGACTTAGGTTCTCGACAACATAACAATCCCATTCACATGGCGGAAACCCTCGTATTTCGACCATCAGTCGACATGTACCAGTAACGTTGAGTTTATGCCCCGAAGCTGACATAAGGCGAACAGGCTCTCCCATCTCCACATTCGGCGCAATAGTGGCACACACCTTAGAATCTACCAGGGTTAACTGACTGCCAGAATCAATTAAACAGTCGCTCACCTGGAAGTCATTCAGTGTGCCTGGCACGATTGGGAGTCATTTTACCGCCTGCCCGCCAGCCACTCGTTTGGGCAGTGCCGTTTGAAGTGCCCTCTTCCGCCGCACGACCAGCAGGCGGGCTCGTCCCTGTCCCCGCCGGCTCCGGTCCCTGGCGCCGCCGCTGCGCTCGCTCCACGCATGTCGCCCCGGGGCCGCCAGCGGCCGCCGTCCGCTCCGTCCGCGCCCGGCGTGGTCCGGCCGCCAGGGGAGAGAGCGCGCGGAGGGAGGGGCAGAGCGCCGAGGAGAGGGCGAGATGTCCCGTCGGCTCGGAGATGCTTCGCTGCGTCGAAACGTCGTAGGCTGCCGTCTGTAGGCAGCATCAGGAGAGTGTCCGCGATAGGCTTCACGTCGTATGGGCGATGCCCAACGCACGTGATCCGCTGACCGGGAGGGTGGCCAGGGGTCGTCAGGTGTCGCAGCCGAGGCGCTGAGTAGCGATTCTTCTCTGACTAGCTCATCTATGGCCCCCTTGAACGTTGTGACCTTGAGACGAGAGATCAGAGTCGCCTCTTCAGCGCTCAGACCTACCAGGAGGTGTCTGAATACCGCGGCGTTGTAGGCAGGCACGCAGGTATTCTTCACCGTACCATCCTTCGTGAAGAACTCTGGGCAGGCGCCTTTAACCAGAAGACGTAACTGCTGGCCGTAATCTCGAGCCGTCATGCTTCCCTTCACGAGCCGAGACAGCTGCATCGCCGCCTGCGCAGCTGTCGGTTGTGCAGAGAAGTGCGATGTCAGCGAATCCTTCAGCTGGCCAACGGAGAGCCGGCCGAGTCGCTGCTCCAGCTCGTTGACGACGGAGAGAGCTCGTCCAGTGCATCGCGCTGCAACAATGGACGCCTGCGACTCGTCCGAGATGCCACCGAGCCCAGCCAATCGAGAGCACTGAGCTATGAAGTCCTCCGGTGACACCGAGCCGTCGTAAGTCGGGAAATCCGCGATCCCAACTCGTAGTTCCGTCACCACTCGCGCGTCCGTGCACGAAGCCGCTTTACCAGCCCTTCCATCACCAGGCTTGACCGTTTCACGGTCACTGTCACCACCCACGACCATGACGAAATCACTGTTCGATCACTCGACCACCGCTGCCACCATGTCACGGTCGCCCCGACCCGAGCTCCGATCCCAACACACCGCGAGTCGGCACCAGTCTGTATTCGCCCGGCGCGGGCCGCCGCCCGCACCCCTCGGCACACGCAGTCAGCTGACCCCAGTCACCCGGAAGAGGCACACTCAGGGTACTCCGGCAGGTAGGGTTACCTCACACCTTGACCTGACCCAAGGTCATACACAGCTTAGAAAGGTACTTAGAAGTGTCAGACACACGAATCATACCGATGTATCGACTGCTTATGCGTTAAATATCGCAATTTTGCGCGACAATTCCATCCATCGAGACCTTTTGACACGGTCAAACATTTTGTATTTGACCTGAGATGTGACGTCATTAGTGACCCTGAGGTCAACACTATTATGTTTCCCTCGATAAATTTCCCAGGGCTATCGAATGCCGTTTGAATTTTTACATTCGGTCCAGTAGTTCCGGAGATCCGAGGGTGGGGGGGGGGGGCAAAAAATCCCCCCCCCCCCCCCCAGTAAGTCGCGTTATGAAATATACCCCAGTAACTCGAGGGTTAACAAAACTGAATATCTCACTGGACATATAAGCTAGGAATATCTTTATGAAAATACGAAATACCTATACAACCAGAGCTAAAACGTTATCTTCAGCGACAGTATATAGGAATGTATTTGTGTAAAATATTCAACGAAGGATTTGGCATGAAACTCTTCGTACCACAACTGGTATCACTGTCCCGGCTGGATGTGCTAAAAATGGCTGAATATGAATGGGTTTGAGGTTCCAATTGCACTCTTTCCATATGTTTGGTGACTGTTGGCGTTAATCGGTAAAGCGCACAAACAAGATGCATGCTGATTGCTGATCCAGATAGGATCGTCGCAAGCAAAATGTGGAAAAACGAGAAAGTGCACATTTCCAGCTTTAATAACATCAATTTATAACATCCGTGCATGCTGGTAGGGTACATCCCCAGGACGACTTGAGATGAGAGGACGGAGCAGGTTGAAGGGCGCGGGTCACACAATATCAGAGCAGGCTGCAGCTGCTCTGTGCCACGGCCGGCGGTCATGCACGTGTCCGCATGCCGTGGATTACCAAAGCGTTACGAATGAGGCTATCCAAAATTTATCTTTGGAGACGGCTCGTCGGCGGCCATTTGATTATCCTACTGACAATGGTAAGACGAAACATTCTTGCGGAGATGTAGGCAAGGGCGGATCCAGCCGGCCGTTTTGGGGGGGGGGGGGGGCAAACCGTTTTTTAGCGGACCTTACCTACCCCCAATTTCGAATTTCTTCCCGGATTTGGGCCACTTTATTTTGCAACCACACGATTTCGATTTTTTTTCCCATTTTTTTTTAGGTTTTCGACCTTTTGGGATATCGAAAAAGGAAAGATGTCAGCTTGCAGTTTGTATTGTTCCGACATTGCCTTACACTGATAAAAACTATGTCAATTGTCAGCTGTACCCAGGGGCGTCGTCGATAATTTTTGAGTGGGGGGTCGGCTGAAATGACGACAAAAAAATGTACCCCAATTTGTTATGCGTGTATTTAAGCCTTTGCAACATTTCTAATGTGGATTTGCATGTTATAGTAGGTACTTGTTATTTAGCGCCGCGAAGCGGCGCGATTTTTTTTTGCTCGGGTTTGCCTGATAAAACCCAGAAACATAGGCATTTTTAGCTTCTTAGCCTTGTAGAGGATAATAAGCTAAAAATGTTATTCATTCAATTCAGCGTTACGACGAAACGAAGACGATGACGATGGCTTCGTTATGACGATGGCCACTGATGTGACGCCGCGAAGCGGCGTGAACATTTTAATTTTAGGTCGTGGAAAACGCATTTTTAATATTGGAACCAGACCGTGAGTGGAGCCAAGCCTCAGGTAACCCCTTTTCCTGGTTGCACATCTCGGTATGATGCAAAATGTTGAAATGAAGTTAGTTTTTCATATACATTAGCCTCGGATAGTAAATCACGATGGCCGGTAGCAGTCTGCGCTCAATAGTACATATGATAATAATAACTGTAGTCTGTATACATACCTATGTACCGAACTGTAACAAACAACTGGTAACGGTGCAAATGGTTTCAAAGTAGCAAGAGGCAGACCGACATTTCCGCGCATAAATGGTCCCTGTGGATCTGGAGGAGCCTGGGGGAGATGGCTTGGGGAGATAGTCCTGGCCTGGTCCCCACTATTAGCTCTTCGGGCCAACAAGTTGGGCACCGCTGGAACAGCTTCCGGTTGCCGAAGTCCGCGTCTTTGCGTTCGCGTCGCCTTTTTCGGAACTCGGCAGACAAGCTAAACATGTAGCCCGCTTTAAAGATAATATTTTATGAAGAGAGTTGGCCCTGGGGCCAGCAATTACCGCCAAGGAGAGCCTCTGCAAGACACTTAATGGAATTAATTTGCCAAATTTGTATATGCAATTGCAAAACTTGTGTCATGCCGCGAAGCGGCGCGAAATTTTTCAGTTTTTGACTGAGGCTAGCTTGATTTTGACTGCTGCAATTTTGGGATGCCCAGTACCGTTCTAAAAACGCAAATATAGCATGCATTAAATTTCACGTCTTTGGGGGGGGGGGGGGGGGGGGGCAAAACATAGTTTGGCCCCCCCCTTAAACAGGCTTGGGGGGGGCCATGGCCCCGTTCGCCCCCCCCCCCCCCCCCCCCCCTGGATCCGCCCTTGGTCGTGGGTCTAGTTATTCCTTCGTCGACGACCGAAATCATTATTTATGAACGTGTTCATTTTTTTTCTTAAAATTTCACAGAACACGGAATTTTATTGTTTTTTATATGCGTTGAGGCTCATATTACAGTTATTTATACATATTTTTTGTTTTGGGGGGGGGGGCCAAAAGACATGTTGGCCCCCCCTTCCAGGCTTTTGGGGGGGCATGGCCGGATTGCCCCCCCCCCCCCCCCCCCCCCCCCCCCTGGATCCGCCAGTGGATGTAGGTTCTTATGATTGTGTACGCCACACCGCGCTCGTACTCAAAGGAAATCGCTATATATGGAAAGGATGGGAGGACAAGACAATGTCAGATAGCAATACACGCCATAAGAGATGCAGTAAATCCATACCTGCGTACTGGCATTTGATGAAAAATATAACGACAGTAACAACAGTGAAGTAACAATGGTGCGTAGGCTCGCAATCCGAATATGTACATTGCCAGTATCGGGATATTTCAGCCTGCAGCGAGTAGAGTAAATGCCAGCGTAGATAACAGCGAAACGTTACCAATTACAACTCGGCACACTACTCTCTTGAATGGTGCTGCACGTAGTCTGGACCATATCTTCCAAGATTTACTGTATCTCTACTGACCATGTACCGACAACAGTTGGACAGATACATACAGGACAGATACAGTCAGAGTTGTCAGAAGGCAACGCAAATATTAACATCTTTCCGAAGCATAACGTAACAGACCTATTACAGTCGCTCGGCCTTACTTCGCTATTAATAAGAAGTCAAAAGATGTATGTGCAATTTTTTTTTGCATTTTTTTTTTGCAAATTGTAGTTGCTAAAAACAGCTCAAATGCATTTTGGAAAGATAAAAATGGCAACTTTTACTCCAACTTGGGGGGGGGGGGGGGCAAAAACATACTCCCCCCCCCCGACTTGTTTTTTTTGGGGGGGGGGCAATTGCCCATTTTGGCCCCCCCCCCCCCTGGATCCGCCCTGTAACAATAGCAATAACAACCTGGAGAGAATACCGTTGCGAATGAGCAACCACTGAACAGAACAGAGCAGAACGACTGCAAACGACTGCGAGCGTTGCAGAATGTGAAAAAAATCACGGATGTAACTATCATAATTTGCAAACGTGCTGCTTGCCATGCACAACTGCAAACAACTGGACGCGGCTTGAGACCACCCCCGCGCACCTAGCTGTTCGCGCCAGATATTCTCCAGGCAAACAGCGTCCACCTGTGGTTTCGATGCGGCTTTATCTGCTGGTGCTCTGTGAGAGGCAGGCACGAACGTGTCACGGGGGGCAGCCGGAGCGGCGGCGTCGTGCACAGCCGTCGGAGGCGCGCCATCCACGGCTGACCCGGCCACATCGGCGCAGTCAGCGTCGCGTCGGGCACGCTGCGTCTCGACAACGTCGAGGACTCTCGGGCAGGGTTGTGCTGGGCTCAGATTTTTTAGACTGACTCGACTCTGACTCATTTACGAAGGGACTCTGACTCAACTCTGACTCAAGCGGGAAAATTATTTGTTTTGAGTCGACTCAGCTTTGACTCATTTGATTTTACCCCTGACTCAACTCTGACTCAAGCGAGGGGGGACAATTTTTTTTAGTCGACTCAACTTTGACTCATTTGCTTTTACCCCCGACTCAACTCTGACTCAAGCGGGATTTTGTTTTTGTTTAGTCGACTCAACTTTGACTCATGTGAAAATTGCTTAAGTCGACTCATTTTTGACCTCAAGTTCAACTAACTTAACAACTTTGATTCAAATGTATTTGACTTTCAAAAACTCAGAATATTATATCATATATGTAAACACTTTTATTTTGATTTACTCTGGATCAAGGCACATTAATGAATATTGCATTATCATAAATATCTACTGCATCCAGCTGCATTGTAAACTATATTCAAATATATATGTTCCTAATAACAATAATAATACTAATAATGATAATAATAATAATTATTATTATTATTATTATTATTATTATTATTGTTTATGTTATTGATTTATGTGGGTTTGAAAAACACTCTAGAACATTGTTTGGACCCCTTTACTATTTAGTTGCTCCCATTTTGTTTTTTGTTATATCATATGTGACTTTGACTTGTAAGAGGATGAGTCGACTAAGCTTTGACTCAAGCAGCATCCAGGTGACTCAACTTTGACTCAGGCGACATCCATGCGACTTCGCTCTGACTCAACTCAAACCCCTATTTTGATTAAGCGACTCGACTCTGACTCAAGTTGAGCCCTTATTTGTTTAAAGCGACTCAACTCTGACTCAAGGCGAGCCCCTATTTTCTCGACTCTGACTCAAGTTGATTTGAGTCAGAGTTGAGT
Source organism: Chirona hameri (assembly GCA_036785665.1). NCBI lineage: Eukaryota > Metazoa > Arthropoda > Thecostraca > Balanomorpha > Balanidae > Chirona > Chirona hameri. The sequence continues at coordinate 50,291 of JAXIVJ010009231.1, forward strand.
CAAATCTGACTCACCGACTCTGAGTCTAGCACATCCCTGCTCTCGGGATCAGGCGGAACGGAGGATTTACCCAGTTGTTCTCGGCGCCCCAGTCGGTCTGCCCCAGCGCGTCGACTCCCGCCGAGCCCGGGTCGGCGAACCGACTGTTGTAGGTAGGCAACAGCGCCGTGCTGACCGCAGCGAACCGGTCCACCGTATGCGGCACCGAACATTCGGTCGAGCTGCCGAAAAATGGAGGGATGTAACAAATGGAGAATGGAATGGAACTGAAATGGAGGGATGTAGCACCCACTCATGTCGAGCCCAAAATGCGTGACAGGGCATCGGGACCTGTGTTTGAAACCCCTGCAATGTGGTGCGCAATCAGCAAGATATGGTTGTCTAACGCGAACGACCAGATATCCTGGGCAATACCATCCAACCGGATATTGGACGATCCGAACTTATTAATATGCGCGACAGTGGTAATGCTATCGGACAGACCCTCCACAGTTTTTCCTGCTATCACCGAGCGGAAAGAAAGAAGTGCCAAATTCACCGCTAATAGCTCTCGGCAATTAGCTGATTCCCCGCTCACCCCCCCCCCCCCCCCCCCCCCTCACCCCCCGTCGTCCCAAAATCCGGACACCGTCTGACAGCCGGGCGTGGAGAGAATGGCTCCCCAGCCGGAGCCCGACGCATCTGTGGCGACCTGAAACTCGCAGGTAGCTGGAGGCACCAGCAGCCGGCCGTTCCAGCTGTTCAGTGTTCAGGGAGGACACCCACCACGAAAGATCCTCTGTGGCCGGAGGGACCACGGAAGCAGCGACTCCTGCAGGACGACCTGGAATTTAGCATACGGTACACATTGCGAAGCTTCAGCTTTGCTGTGAAAGCGTCAGCCTACATACTAACACAACGCCCAGCGATTCGCGCCAGCAACCGAGCCGAAAACGAAGGACGCTTCAGGAACCTGGAAATGTCCTGTTTCAATTTTCGGATTTTACATTTCGGAACCGTAATAAAAGGCGGGCTGGATGAGGTCGCACAATGAATTTCGAAGCCTAAATACGTCACTGACACTGCAGGTGTTGGACAAAACTTCTCTAAATTAACTGTAAGGCCCAAATCATTCATTGTATCCATCAACACACGGACATCATGACACATCATCGCGTTCGAAGAACAGAGATACAAATCATCAACATAAACCATTAGCGACAGAGAGTGAGCGTCACGCAAATGTTCCACGACAGCACGAATGCGCTTGTGAAAATAAAAGGGAAAACATTGCAAGCCAAAAGGTAAGCAGCACCAAACCCACCAAAAAACCATTGTACTCAAAACCTAAATACGTTCGAAACTCAGGCCTGATCGAAAAAGGATAAAACCCATCACATACATCAAGAGTGACGGCTAGCTCACCATCACGTGCTATTTCAGGCAAAATTTCGACACCTTCCGAAGAAAACCGAGGATTATCACAATGTGAATTAAACATACCTTAGATCACATATTCAGTCGGAATTTACCACTGGGCTTTGGCACTACCTTCAGTGGTGACACACAGTGAGGCGTCTCTGACACTCGCTGAACGACGCCTCGAGCTTCAAGCACCGCTAGCTCTCGGTACAGGGAACACCTTCTCCTCTTCACTAAAGTCGGGATTAGTAAACACCATAGGTTCAGGCTCACTTTC
>JAXIVJ010009232.1:0-20000 GCA_036785665.1 Chirona hameri
CTTTTGCCGCGAATGCCATATAGGACAGCCACTGTCTCGTCCCGTATTAATTCTCTCCCATAACACTTGTTATCGCCTTTGGGAAGGATTTGGCAGCGTCTTCTGACGTCTCCACCACGATACTGTTGCGGAGAACATTTGTGCAAATCATGATGTTTGAGCCGGCACCCGGCAGGAAAGCGGCACCTGGCCTGAGGGTGGCACCTGGCCCTGAGGAGATACCTGGCCTGAGGGTAGCACCTGGCCTGAGGGTGGCACCTGGCCCTGAGGAGATACCTGGCCTGAGGGTAGCACCTGGACTGAGGGTGGCACCTGGCCTGAATGTGACACCTGTCCTGAGGGTTGCACCTGGCCTGAGGGTGACACCTGGCCTGAGGGTGGCACCTGGCCTGAGGGTGGCACCTGGCCCTGAGGAGATACCTGGCCTGAGGGTAGCACCTGGACTGAGGGTGGCACCTGGCCTGACTGTGACACCTGACCTGAGGGTGGCACCTGGCCTGAGGGTGACACCTGGCCTGAGGGTGGCACCTGGCCTGAGGGTTGCACCTGGCCTGAATGTGACACCTGGCCTGAGGGTTGTACCTGGCCTGAGGGTGACACCTGGCCTGAGGGTGGCACCTGGCCTGAGGGTGGCACCTGGCCTGAGGGTGGCACCTGGCCCTGAGGAGATACCTGGCCTGAGGGTAGCACCTGGCCTGAGGGTGGCACCTGGCCTGACTGTGACACCTGGCCTGAGGGTGGCACCTGGCCTGAGGGTGACACCTGGCCTGAGGGTGGCATCTGGCCTGAGGGCGATATACGCCAGGTATTCACATTTACGTGTAAAATATAGTATGAGGAGACAGCGTACTCTTGAATGTTAAGATGGTCGTCCACCCCCCCCCCCCCCTCCCCCTCCGTATCCGCCCCTATTATCATGACATGCTGAAAAAAACATATCATTGAAAACATCGTGACTGGGTCCGATGAGGAAATGAGTGGTGCAAATTAGGCACGCTTTCAATATATACATTGTTACATGCCTGCGTATATGGTTGTGTATATGGTGTATATGGCGTACTTTATTCCGACGTATGGTTGCACATACTTGGATGGTGGCTGGAAAGTGTGGCAAGGGCGTCGCCGTAGGGGGGACGGGGAGGACACCGTCCCCCAGTCGTCAGGCTGGTGGCTGGTGGCAAGGGCGTCGCCGTAGGGGGGACGGGGGGGGACACCGTCCCCCAGTCGTCAGGCTGGTGGCTGGTGGCAAGGGCGTCGCCGTAGGGGGGACGGGGGGGACACCGTCCCCCAGTCGTCAGGCTGGTGGCTGGTGGCAAGGGCGTCGCCGTAGGAGGGACGGGGGGGACACCGTCCCCCAGTCGTCAGGCTGGTGGCTGGTGGCAACGGTGTCGCCGTAGGGGGGACGGGGGGGACACCGTCCCCCAGTCGTCAGGCTGGTGGCTGGTGGCAAGGGCGTCGCCGTAGGGGGGACGGGGGGGGGACACCGTCCCCCAGTCGTCAGGCTGGTGGCTGGTGGCAAGGGCGTCGCCGTAGGGGGGACGGGGGGGGACACCGTCCCCCAGTCGTCAGGCTGGTGGCTGGTGGCAAGGGCGTCGCCGTAGGAGGGACGGGGGGGACACCGTCCCCCAGTCGTCAGGCTGGTGGCTGGTGGCAAGGGCGTCGCCGTAGGGGGGGACGGGGGGACACCGTCCCCCCAGTCGTCAAGATGGGTGGCTGGTGGCAAGGGCGTCGCCGTAGGGGGACGGGGGGACACCATCCCCCAGTCGTCAGGCTGAGGGGGGGGGGGGGGGGGGGGGGTATCCCCCAGTTTTGGAGACATAAATCCATACTTTGTCGGAAATATTGCAGAGTTCAATACAGTGTTCGCCACGGGCCACCAACCCCCAGCCCAGCCCGGCCCAGGCCAATGAACACCAAGCCCAGGCCCGGACCAGGCCCAGTCAAATGCATAATATTGAGGCCCAGGCCCGGTCCGGCCCGTTCAGATTAAGCATATCATTATTTTCATAAAATTTGCAATAATTATCCTAACATATTTACTTGTATACTATAAATGTGAAACAATGAACCAACTATGCTAACCAAAAAACAAAAAGCCACAGCCACAGCAACAGTGTGTTGCTGTGTAAGTGAACTGCTGGCTAAAACATTTTTGAGCTCTGACCTAAGCTTGTGCGACGCGCGTATTACTTCCAAATTGTCAGGCCCAGGCCCATCCAGAGCCCAGTGATTTTCTTAAAGTTGAGGCCCAGCCAGGCCCAGCCCAGGCCCAGCCCAGGCCCAGCCCAGGCCCAGCCCAGGCCCAGCCCAGGCCCAGCCCAGGCCCAGCCCAGGCCCAGCCCAGGCCCAGCCCAGGCCCAGCCCAGGCCCAGCCCAGGCCCAGCCCAGGCCCAGCCCAGGCCCAGCCCAGGCCCAGCCCAGGCCCAGCCCAGGCCCAGCCCAGGCCCAGCCCAGGCCCAGCCCAGGCCCAGCCCAGGCCCAGCCCATGGCGAACTCTGGTTCAATATCATACAATCGTTTGAGAAAAAAAGAGTATCAATGTAATGGAAGAATGGAAGGGATCATGACGATTTTGTCACTTTTCTTGAGGGAAGTTGACCGGAATTTAAGTGGAAATTCGGTAGCAGACAAATGGGCATATTATGGCGTTAATGTGCCCTGCTTGTTGTTTAGGCACACTTCTTTGTACTTGCTGAAAGCAAACACCGGCGGATAGTTTTACCAGATGAACGCTTTTGTGTGCAGGTTTTCAGTCACTTCGACCGAATAGTTGCAAAGAAATAACCTTCTGAAAACCATGGCTACGATCGGGCCGCTCATACGTAGAATGTATCCCCTAGTTGACGGAAGACCTCGCTCCGCTCGGTAATCAAATTTTTTATGCCGGGTCCTGACTTAGGAAATGTATCCGTTCAAAAGCTTCGGATTAAATTGATCAAATAAAATATGCAAGCCATTTCGTTCAAGTTCTGCCCAAATGCGTTCCAAGTTTGAAAACCGAGGTAGTTTTCTGATAACTACTTCATCCATTACTCCAAGTACATGAGCTACTTCATCCGCATCCGTACGCTGTAGCAAATAGCAGGTGACGTGATAGGGTGATGGGGTGGGTGAAAGGTGATGGGCGATGTGTGATATGTGATGTGTGGTGTGCGGTGTGTGTTATGTGATGTGTGATATGTGATGTGTGATATGTTATGTGTGTTATGTGATATTTGATGTGTGATGTGTGATATGTGATATGTGATATGTGATATGTGATGTGTGATGTGTGATGTGTGATGTGTGATGGGTGATGTGTGATGTGTGATGCGCGATGTGCGATGTGTGATGGATGATGGGTGATGTGGGCTGTGTGATGGGTAATATGTGATGTGTGATGTGTGATATGTGATGTGTGATAGGTGATGTGTGATAGGTAATGTGTGATGTGTGATGTGTGATGGGTGATGGGTGATGGGTGATGGGTGATGGGTGATGGGTGATGGGTGATGGGTGATGGGTGATGGGTGATGGGTGATGGGTGATGGGTGATGGATGATGGGCGATGGGAGATGGGCGATGGGCGATGGGTGATGGGTGATGGGTGATGGGCGATGGGCGATGGGTGATGGGTGATGTGTGATGTGTGATGTGTGATGTGTGATGGGTGATGGGTGATGGGTGATGGGTGATGGGTGATGGGTGATGGGTGATGGGTGATGGGTGATGGGTGATGGGTGATGGGTGATGGGTGATGGGTAATGGGTGATGGGTGATGGGTGATGGGTGATGGGTGATGGGTGATGGGTGATGGGTGATGGGTGATGGGTGATGGGTGATGGGTGATGGGTGATGGGTGATGGGTGATGGGTGATGGGTGATGGGTGATGAGTGATGGGCTCACTGTGATGGGTTTTGATTGTCTGTATGCTTGCTTGCTTGTATGTACATTGACGCGGGAGCATAAGAGCCCTTTGGGCAGTCTCCTGAGTGCCGCAATACAATCAGTTTCGGCCAGCCGTCCACAAACCGACTACCCCGCACAACGAACCAGACGGCAGTCATCGGACCCAGGGAGATCCGTCCTCCTGGTACAGTTACGGCCACCCCGGGTCGGCCAGCATGCAGAACAGTGAGATGCGCTGAGCTCATGAAGAAGATATAACACAAAAGACGTCAGTGACGTTGCCTTGTATCGCACCACCGACCTCCTAAATATCTATCAAACCCCTGACCCTGACCCCCATGACCACCGAGCTAGTGTCTCCCGAAAGCAAAAAGCCAGTCCAGTGGCAGCCGGGTGGCGGATATAAGTTCTGATATCCACGGCATATTAAGAATAGTTAGAATTGCAGTCTATTGTGATAATGGATCGACGCAAAATTTGCCTACGATAAGTACAACTCTACATCCCCACTAACATGCCACATTTCGCGGTTTTGAGTGCAAGGTTCGCGGAGTTATTAAGCTATCAGATGACATCCGAACGGACAGACGGACAGGTGGCTGCCACTTCTTATAATTAGTATGAAATAGCTTTATATGTAACACGAATAACTATAGGATATGTATCCCAAACAGCGATGAGCGATTCGCCTGGCAGTGCCTATTGAATATAGTGTCGTTTGAACAATATACCATGAAGATTGTCGAAGAAATTATTGTTTTTCATCTATCACCTGTTATAGTTTTAAATAGAAACAAATTAAGCTGGTAGTTACAACTAAAAATTGCGTTCCAAAGTAAAAATATAAGGTACATACTGATTTTCCTTCACATTGTCGCGAACCGTGACGATGGTTCATTCGGTACTTCCCCCCCCCCGTGACGATGGTTCATTCGGTACTTCCCCCCGTGACGATGGTTCATTCGGTACTTCCCCCCCCGTGACGATGGTTCATTCGGTACTCCCCCCCCCCGTGACGAAGGTTCATTTCGGTACTCCCCCCCCGTGACGATGGTTCATTCGGGTACTCCCCCCCCCCCCGTGACGATGGTTCATTCGGTACTCCCCCCCCGTGACGATGGTTCATTCGGTACTCCCCCCCGTGACGATGGTTCATTCGGTACTTCCCCCCCCGTGACGATGGTTCATTCGGTACTCCCCCCGTGACGATGGTTCATTCGGTACTTCCCCCCCGTGACGATGGTTCATTCGGTACTTCCCCCCGTGACGATGGTTCATTCGGTACTCCCCCCCGCGTGACGATGGTTCATTCGGTACTCCCCCCCCGTGACGATGGTTCATTCGGTACTTCCCCCCCGTGACGATGGTTCATTCGGTACTTCCCCCCGTGACGAAGGTTCATTCGGTACTCCCCCCGTGACGATGGTTCATTCGGTACTCCCCCCCCGTGACGATGGTTCATTCGGTACTCCCCCCCGTGACGATGGTTCATTCGGTACTCCCCCCCCGTGACGATGGTTCATTCGGTACTTCCCCCCCGTGACGATGGTTCATTCGGTACTCCCCCCCCGTGACGATGGTTCATTCGGTACTCCCCCCCGTGACGATGGTTCATTCGGTACTTCCCCCCCGTGACGATGGTTCATTCGGTACTCCCCCCCCGTGACGATGGTTCATTCGGTACTTCCCCCGTGACGATGGTTCATTCGGTACTTCCCCCCGTGACGATGGTTCATTCGGTACTCCCCCCCGTGACGATGGTTCATTCGGTACTTCCCCCCCGTGACGATGGTTCATTCGGTACTCCCCCCCGTGACGATGGTTCATTCGGTACTCCCCCCCCCCGTGACGATGGTTCATTCGGTACTCCCCCCCCGTGACGAAGGTTCATTCGGTACTCCCCCCCCCGTGACGATGGTTCATTCGGTACTTCCCCCCGTGACGATGGTTCATTCGGTACTCCCCCCGTGACGATGGTTCATTCGGTACTCCCCCCCGTGACGATGGTTCATTCGGTACTCCCCCCGTGACGAAGGTTCATTCGGTGCCCCCCCCCCGTGACGATGGTTCATTCGGTACTTTCCCCCCCGTGACGATGGTTCATTCGGTACTCCCCCCCGTGACGATGGTTCATTCGCTACTCCCCCCCCGTGACGATGGTTCATTCGGTACTCCCCCCGTGACGATGGTTCATTCGGTACTTCCCCCCGTGACGATGGTTCATTCGGTACTTCCCCCCCCCGTGACGATGGTTCATTCGGTACTTCCCCCCGTGACGATGGTTCATTCGGTACTTCCCCCCGTGACGATGGTTCATTCGGTACTTCCCCCGTGACGATGGTTCATTCGGTACTTCCCCCCCGTGACGATGGTTCATTCGGTACTTCCCCCCGTGACGATGGTTCATTCGGTACTCCCCCCCGTGACGATGGTTCATTCGGTACTCCCCCCCCCGTGACGATGGTTCATTCGGTACTTCCCCCCGTGACGATGGTTCATTCAGTACTTCCCCCCGTGACGATGGTTCATTCGGTACTTCCCCCCCCCCCCCCGTGACGATGGTTCATTCGGTACTCCCCCCGTGACGATGGTTCATTCGGTACTTCCCCCCGTGACGATGGTTCATTCGGTACTTCCCCCCGTGACGATGGTTCATTCGGTACTCCCCCCGTGACGATGGTTCATTCGGTACTTCCCCCCGTGACGATGGTTCATTCGGTACTCCCCCCGTGACGATGGTTCATTCGGTACTTCCCCCCCCCCGTGACGATGGTTCATTCGGTACTTCCCCCGTGACGATGGTTCATTCGGTACTTCCCACCCGTGACGATGGTTCATTCGGTACTTCCCCCGTGACGATGGTTCATTCGGTACTCCCCCCCCGTGACGATGGTTCATTCGGTACTTCCCCCCCCCCGTGACGATCGTTCATTCGGTACTTCCCCCCCCGTGACGATGGTTCATTCGGTACTCCCCCCGTGACGATGGTTCATTCGGTACTTCCCCCCCCCCCCCCCGTGACGATGGTTCATTCGGTACTCCCCCCCCCCGTGACGATGGTTCATTCGGTACTTCCCCCCGTGACGATGGTTCATTCGGTACTCCCCCCGTGACGATGGTTCATTCGGTACTCCCCCCGTGACGATGGTTCATTCGGTACTTCCCCCCGTGACGATGGTTCATTCGGTACTTCCCCCCCGTGACGATGGTTCATTCGGTACTCCCCCCGTGACGATGGTTCATTCGGTACTCCCCCCGTGACGATGGTTCATTCGGTACTTCCCCCCGTGACGATGGTTCATTCGGTACTTCCCCCCCGTGACGATGGTTCATTCGGTACTTCCCCCCGTGACGATGGTTCATTCGGTACTCCCCCCCCGTGACGATGGTTCATTCGGTACTCCCCCCCCCGTGACGATGGTTCATTCGGTACTCCCCCGTGACGATGGTTCATTCGGTGCTTCCCCCCCCCCCGTGACGATGGTTCATTCGGTACTCCCCCCCGTGACGATGGTTCATTCGGTACTTCCCCCCGTGACGAAGGTTCATTCGGTACTTCCCCCCCCCCCCGTGACGATGGTTCATTCGGTACTCCCCCCCGTGACGATGGTTCATTCGGTACTCCCCCCCGTGACGATGGTTCATTCGGTACTTCCCCCCCCCCCCCCCGTGACGATGGTTCATTCGGTACTCCCCCCCGTGACGATGGTTCATTCGGTACTTCCCCCCCCCCGTGACGATGGTTCATTCGGTACTTCCCCCCCCCCCCCCGTGACGATGGTTCATTCGGTACTTCCCCCCGTGACGATGGTTCATTCGGTACTCCCCCCCCGTGACGATGGTTCATTCGGTACTCCCCCCCCGTGACGATGGTTCATTCGGTACTCCCCCCCCGTGACGATGGTTCATTCGGTACTTCCCCCCGTGACGATGGTTCATTCGGTACTTCCCCCCCGTGACGAAGGTTCATTCGGTACCCCCCCCCCGTGACGATGGTTCATTCGGTACTTCCCCCCGTGACGATGGTTCATTCGGTACTTCCCCCCGTGACGATGGTTCATTCGGTACTCCCCCCCCCCCCCGTGACGATGGTTCATTCGGTACTTCCCCCCGTGACGATGGTTCATTCGGTACTCCCCCCGTGACGATGGTTCATTCGGTACTCCCCCCGTGACGATGGTTCATTCGGTACTTCCCCCCCGTGACGATGGTTCATTCGGTACTCCCCCCCCCCCCCGTGACGATGGTTCATTCGGTACTTCCCCCCGTGACGATGGTTCATTCGGTACTTCCCCTCGTGACGATGGTTCATTCGGTACTCCCCCCCCCCGTGACGATGGTTCATTCGGTACTTCCCCCCGTGACGATGGTTCATTCGGTACTCCCCCCGTGACGATGGTTCATTCGGTACTCCCCCCGTGACGAAGGTTCATTCGGTACCCCCCCCCCCCCGTGACGATGGTTAATTCGGTACTTCCCCCCCCCCGTGACGATGGTTCATTCGGTACTCCCCCCCCCCGTGACGATGGTTCATTCGGTACTCCCCCCCCCCCGTGACGATGGTTCATTCGGTACTCCCCCCGTGACGATGGTTCATTCGGTACTTCCCCCCGTGACGATGGTTCATTCGGTACTTCCCCCCCCCCGTGACGATGGTTCATTCGGTACTTCCCCCCGTGACGATGGTTCATTCGGTACTTCCCCCCCGTGACGATGGTTCATTCGGTACTCCCCCCCGTGACGATGGTTCATTCGGTACTTCCCCCCGTGACGATGGTTCATTCGGTACTTCCCCCCGTGACGATGGTTCATTCGGTACTTCCCCCCGTGACGATGGTTCATTCGGTACTTCCCCCCCCCCCGTGACGATGGTTCATTCGGTACTCCCCCCGTGACGATGGTTCATTCGGTACTTCCCCCCGTGACGATGGTTCATTCGGTACTTCCCCCCCCCCCCCCGTGACGATGGTTCATTCGGTACCCCCCCCCCCCCCCCCCGTGACGATGGTTCATTCGGTACTTCCCCCCCCCCCCCGTGACGATGGTTCAATCGGTACTCCCCCCCGTGACGATGGTTCATTCGGTACTTCCCCCCCGTGACGATGGTTCATTCGGTACTTCCCCCCGTGACGATGGTTCATTCGCTACTTCCCCCCGTGACGATGGTTCATTCGGTACTTCCCCCCGTGACGATGGTTCATTCGGTACTCCCCCCGTGACGATGGTTCATTCGGTACTCCCCCCCCCCCGTGACGATCGTTCATTCGGTACTTCCCCCCCCCCCGTGACGATGGTTCATTCGGTACTCCCCCCGTGACGATGGTTCATTCGGTACTCCCCCCCGTGACGATGGTTCATTCGGTACTTCCCCCCCCCCCCCCGTGACGATGGTTCATTCGGTACTCCCCCCCCCCGTGACGATGGTTCATTCGGTACTTACCCCCGTGACGATGGTTCATTCGGTACTCCCCCCCGTGACGATGGTTCATTCGGTACTCCCCCCCGTGACGATGGTTCATTCGGTACTTCCCCCCCCCCGTGACGATGGTTCATTCGGTACTCCCCCCCGTGACGATGGTTCATTCGGTACTCCCCCCGTGACGATGGTTCATTCGGTACTCCCCCGTGACGATGGTTCATTCGGTACTTCCCCCCGTGACGATGGTTCATTCGGTACTTCCCCCCCCCCGTGACGATGGTTCATTCGGTACTTCCCCCCCGTGACGATGGTTCATTCGGTACTTCCCCCCCCCCCCCGTGACGATGGTTCATTCGGTACTTCCCCCCGTGACGATGGTTCATTCGGTACTCCCCCCCCCCCGTGACGATGGTTCATTCGGTACTTCCCCCCGTGACGATGGTTCATTCGGTACTCCCCCCCGTGACGATGGTTCATTCGGTACTTCCCCCCGTGACGATGGTTCATTCGGTACTCCCCCCCCGTGACGAAGGTTCATTCGGTACTCCCCCCCCCCGTGACGATGGTTCATTCGGTACTCCCCCCCCCCCCGTGACGATGGTTCATTCGGTACTTCCCCCCCCCCCCCCGTGACGATGGTTCATTCGGTACTCCCCCCGTGACGATGGTTCATTCGGTACTTCCCCCCCCCCGTGACGATGGTTCATTCGGTACTCCCCCCGTGACGATGGTTCATTCGGTACTTCCCCCCGTGACGATGGTTCATTCGGTACTCCCCCCCCCCCGTGCCGATGGTTCATTCGGTACTCCCCCCGTGACGATGGTTCATTCGGTACTTCCCCCCGTGACGATGGTTCATTCGGTACTCCCCCCGTGACGATGGTTCATTCGGTACTTCCCCCCGTGACGATGGTTCATTCGGTACTTCCCCCCGTGACGATGGTTCATTCGGTACTCCCCCCCGTGACGATGGTTCATTCGGTACTCCCCCGTGACGATGGTTCATTCGGTACTTCCCCCCCGTGACGATGGTTCATTCGGTACTCCCCCCCGTGACGATGGTTCATTCGCTACTTCCCCCCGTGACGATGGTTCATTCGGTACTCCCCCCGTGACGATGGTTCATTCGGTACTCCCCCCCCCGTGACGATGGTTCATTCGGTACTTCCCCCCCCCCCCCGTGACGATGGTTCATTCGGTACTTCCCCCCGTGACGATGGTTCATTCGGTACTCCCCCCCCGTGACGATGGTTCATTCGGTACTCCCCCCGTGACGATGGTTCATTCGGTACTTCCCCCCCGTGACGATGGTTCATTCGGTACTCCCCCCCCCGTGACGATGGTTCATTCGGTACTCCCCCCCGTGACGATGGTTCATTCGGTACTCCCCCCCCCGTGACGATGGTTCATTCGGTACTCCCCCCCCCCCGTGACGATGGTTCATTCGGTACTTCCCCCCCGTGACGATGGTTCATTCGGTACTTCCCCCCCCCCCCCCCCGTGACGATGGTTCATTCGGTACTCCCCCCCCCCGTGACGATGGTTCATTCGGTACTCCCCCCGTGACGATGGTTCATTCGGTACTTCCCCCCCGTGACGATGGTTCATTCGGTACTCCCCCCCGTGACGATGGTTCATTCGGTACTCCCCCCCGTGACGATGGTTCATTCGGTACTCCCCCCCCCGTGACGATGGTTCATTCGGTACTCCCCCCCCCCGTGACGATGGTTCATTCGGTACTCCCCCCCGTGACGATGATTCATTCGGTACTTCCCCCCCGTGACGATGGTTCATTCGGTACTTCCCCCCCGTGACGATGGTTCATTCGGTACTCCCCCCCCGTGACGATGGTTCATTCGGTACTCCCCCCCCCGTGACGATGGTTCATTCGGTACTTCCCCCCGTGACGATGGTTCATTCGGTACTCCCCCCCGTGACGATGGTTCATTCGGTACTCCCCCCGTGACGATGGTTCATTCGGTACTCCCCCCGTGACGATGGTTCATTCGGTACCCCCCCCCCCCCCCGTGACGATGGTTCATTCGGCACTCCCCCCCGTGACGATATTTCATTCGGTACTCCCCCCCGTGACGATGGTTCATTCGGTACTCCCCCCGTGACGATGGTTCATTCGGTACTCCCCCCCCCCCCCCCGTGACGATGGTTCATTCGGTACTCCCCCCGTGACGATGGTTCATTCGGTACTCCCCCCCCCCGTGACGATGGTTCATTCGGTACTCCCCCCCCCCCCGTGACGATGGTTCATTCGGTACTTCCCCCCGTGACGATGGTTCATTCGGTACTCCCCCCCGTGACGATGGTTCATTCGGTACTCCCCCCACTCAAAATTCCGTGGCGACGCCCCTGGCTGGTGGACATAGGCGTAAGAACAGGAGGAGGGAGGCATGGCCCCACATTTGTAGTAAACATTTTGCTAAGCTATTTTATTTTGCTTAATGAAAAAATATAGAGACTAAAACACACAACACGAGAAGAGCTAAGTCTGCAAATAAATTATGCATGGGGGGGGGGCTTCTCTCAAGATGAAAACAAAGGTTCAATGTGCCCCCAATTTTCATGACGTTCTTAAGTTTCTGGTGGTGGGTCCCCGGAAACAAAAAGGCCCCCCTAAAGGCTCCCTGGTTGGCTGGCCCACCCAATTTCATGACGTTCCAACGCGCATGCAAATCCCTGACCAAATCGGCTGCGATCAGTTAAAGAGAAGAACAATAAAGCATACTTGCGTAACGGTTTGTATTTATTTGCAGGTCATGATGGCTTCAAGGAAGAGGAGAATTCAATAGACATTTGGTGAAATTGTTGCTGGATGTGAATATTTTCTATAAAATGCAAGGCTTAATCGACATACAATGGCCAAATAACTACTGAGCTGCTGCTTGTCTTGAATATTTCAAGAAGGGGGATTCTTTTCCCATCCTGCCTTGCTCTACGTCTATGTTCTAATTTTCAACTACATTAAATCAAAGAAGAGCGTCACGGATCTGTATATAGATTCCGGGATCGGTCAAGAGAAGTTTAGCCCTTCAAATACTTGATCGTCACACACATGCGTCCACAGCGCCGTGGACAGCACTTCTGGCCGATATGCAAGCACTGGACATCCGAGGTGCACGCATCCCTGGGGGCGGAACAGACGATGATATTGGGCGGGCAGGTACCAGGATGGACCACGGGGTTGTCGACTGGACGGCATCCAGCAAATTCAGGACATGGAGGAACCTGGCATGGGGCGACCGTGAGCTTGCACTCCTTGCCAGGCGGACAGGGCTTCTTGCAGACGGATACACAGGTCCGACCACAGCCGCGCGAGCAGCACTTCTGGTCGCCCTCGCACTGCGCGTCTGAGTCGCAGGCATCTTCGCGAACTTCGCACGTGGTGAAGATGTCATTACGCGGACAGACTCCTGGCTTCGTCACAGGTTTGTCGGCAACGCAGCGAGCACCCGTGATACAGGGCGGGGTCAGACATGGGAAGATCGTCATTTTGCACGTCTGGCCAGGGGGGCAGGGCTTCTGGCAGGCGGGCACGCAGGCCCGACCACAGCCTCGCGAGCAGCACTTATGGTCGCCCTCGCACTGCACGTCTGAGGTACAGGCATCCTCGCGGACCTGGCATGTGGTGATGATGTCATTAGCTGGGCAGATGCCTGGCCTGTGTGGCAGTGGCTCACACTTTGCCTGACCGTCGCGAACCACGCAGCGAGAGCCGGGCATACACAAAACCACAAGGCACGGGTCTTTCGGCTCGCAGGTGGGCGCTTTGGGAGGACACTTGCCTTCCAGGCAGAGACCCGGATCACGCTTCACGACACACTTGTCATTCGGTCCGCAGGCGGGCAGACAGGCCTGCACGCAGGTGCGAATACAACCATACCTGCAGCACTTCTGATTCTTCGGGCAATTTTTGTCTCCGTGGCATCTGTCTGGCGTGTTGGGAAAACAGAAGATGACGGGCAGGATGTCATTCACTGGACAAGTTCCTGGCCGAGTCACAGGCTCACACTTGGGGAAGCCACCACTGATCACACAGCGCGTGCCACTGCCTAAGGGACACAAAAAGTTCTTGCAGGTGCTCCGTGCGGGTACGCAGCGAGCGAACCTCGGGCACAGAGGACGCGAGCAAGCGACGCTGCATACTTGGCCTGAGGGACACGGTCTCCGGCACACGGGCTGGCAGGTGACCCTGCAGCCGTTAAAGCAGCAGCTATCGCCCCTGGGACAGTCGAGGTTCCGACAGGGCGGCTGCGGCGGCGGCACTGACGTGTAGGGACACGCTGTGAACAGCGGCACGGGACACTGGCATGGCGGGCACCATTTGGGACAGCCCGAATCCCCCGGGCAGCAGTTGTAGCAGGGAGACGGAGACGAACGGAGACCGAGACTAGCGTAGTCGGAGATAGGTGTAGTTGTAGTTGTAGACGGAGACGGAGGCGTGAGCGAACCGGTGGCTGTCGAGAGACAAAACATCAGCGTTAGTGCTGAGTGGAACAGTTGAATGTTTAAATCTGAAAACAAACATTTCATGGACAGTAACGAATAATGATCGATCACTCAACCAGACTTGTAACTGACTCAAAGTTTCTTGATTCGACTCAAATCTGACTCATCAGCCGATGAAAGGACTCAAGTTTTGACTCAAGTACTGTTCTCAAAATGTTGAATCGACTCTACTCTTGACACAGATTATTTTGTTTTGTATGGACTCAATTTGACTCAAGAGTTCTTGCAGGTGCTCTAGGTGCAGGTGACTAGGTGTCTCATATTTTAGCGTTATTATTGAATTCACATCAAGTGTCTTACTACTAATGTAGGTATATTTTGGAATTGCATCTAATTCAAATAAAACCAGGAGCTTCGTTACATGGTTTTCAGAGACGTTTCCCAAAGCTTAATGTCTATTAAGACCCCGTATATACCTCATTTTGTGTATTTTGCATGCCCACGAGTATGCTTCATTTTCACATTTCGTACCATAAGTATTTTGTACATAGACGAAATCATACTACGATATACAGTTTAATGCAAATACACGTGTGTGCTAAAAGTAAATAAGCTTTACAAAAATGTTGTCAATACCCTTAACCCGGCAGTCACTGGGGTATATTGTGTAACACAACTCACTGTTTTTTTTATAGCCCCCCTGGTATCTCCAGAACCAATTATCGCAGCGGGACGCGCAAGGCGGCATTCGAAAGCGCTCAATGAGATAAACCTAACGCACACTTAAAAAATCAAATTAAGGTCACATGTCAGGCCACGGTCAAGTCAAACGTCAAAAACGAGGTATTTGAGTTTATGGACAATGCTTGCCATCCATGGCCTTCGATTGCGCCTATAATCACCCAAAGTGCTGTCAAAGGTATGATACATATCTCACATGAGCTAAAGTGATATTGTTGGAAAAGATCAAGGTCAAGTTCAGGTCACAAAAGGTCACTACACACAAAATATCTACAAAAGTCATGCAGCACATGTGTTATGGATGCTTTTACGCGTAGAATTCGATGGTGATAGTCATTTAACCACCTGACTTCATTTACGTGAAGTTAGTGTCAAGTTCAGGTCAAGTTCAGGTCACTGAAGGTCAAAATTTGAAATTGATAAATCGAAATGAAAAAAGCATACTTCTATATCAGTTTTATCTAACGAATACAGTGCTGACATTTATTTGTCTGTATTTGGTCCATAAAAGCCAACAACGCAATTCCAAAATATGACGTCATGATTTACCCATACTTTATATGCCATGTCAGTCAAAACAGATATCATTTTGAAATTCGGTATGGTAGTTGCCCATATGTAGTTATCTGACATATATTCCGTTTTTTAATATCTTTGAAAAAATTATTTTGTGGGCATTTAAAAAAAAAATGAAAAGAAAAATGTTTGAAATTTCTAGATAACTGGTTTGTAGCCCTTGTAATTTTCTACCTTTTGGCGTTTTTCTATTGCATTTTGCTTCAAATGTGGCATTTGTACGGCCTGGCAAAGTTTAGCTGATTTTTGTGTCAAAATCGTGTTTAGTGACGTCACTAAATTCACTATATCTCGAAAAATGTCTGACGAAATTGCTTCATTGTTGCTCCAAATGTGTAAAAATGATGCCCGGAAAGGTACTGAAAGTTTGGCGTCGTTTGGCTTTAGTTGTTGAGATATTACTAATAATCCTAAGGGGGGGGGGGGGGGCTAAACCCCCCAGGGACTCGCGGGTTAAAGGGACATTCCCACCTTAACCCGCGACTTACTGGGGGAGGGGGCTATTTTTTGCCCCCTCCCGTTATTTTGCAATAACTCCTAAACAAACACCGGTATCGTCACTAAATTTGCAGTACCTTCTCTCACATCAATGCTACACATGTTGGTAAAAGAAAAATATGAGGTTATGATAGGTCAACCGGGAATGACGTCAGAGTGACGTCATGTTCTTCGATTTTTGTTGTAATATAATGGTTTGCGGAAAACGCTGTCAAAGGTACGATGTTTGAGGTAAACTCAATTGTCTAAAAGCAAATTGCTGACAATAGACTGGGCTATCAAACTGCTATATCGGAATTTTTAGTTTTTTTGTATTCAAAATTTTGAGATTTGTTTTTTTTTTTTAACAAAATTTTCAAGAAAAAATCAGAATGATCCAAAAACCGGCATATATGTGATCGAGACGTGTGCGGTGAATATGTGTACCAAATATGAAGTCGATATCTTTAAAAATGACTGAGTTATGACCTTTAAATGACAAAAATCGACCACCTCTCACAGCATTACTATGCATAAAAAACGCATTTCCGTTTTTGCTTTTTACTTCCATTTGTATTGAACAAACAATGTTCTAAGGTCATTTTTCGCGTTCTAGACTAAAAACAAACCCATAAACATGTGTTACAACGCCTAATGACCGTAATCGGCAGTTTGACCTCGTGACCTCGGATGACCTTGACCTGACCCAAGGTCATAAACAGCTTAGAAAAGTACTTAGAAGTGTCAGACACACGAATCATACCGAGTTATCGACAGCTTTTGCGTTTAATATCGCAATTTTGCGCGACAATTCCATCCATGGAGACCTTTTGACACGGTCAAACAGTTTGTACTTGACCTGACCTGTGACGTCATCGGTGACCCCAAGGTCAATAATATTATGCTTCCCTCGATAAATTTCCCAGGGCTATCGAATGCCGTTTGAATGTTTACATTCGGTCCAGTAGTTCCGGAGATCGGGGGGGGGGGGGGGGCAAAAAATATCCCCCCCAGTAAGTCGCGTTATGAAATATACCCCAGTATCTCGCGGGTTAACATTAGTTTTGAGTTGAGATAGCCAAGTTAGTGGCCATATAGTGAAACTTAGGGATCATCATAGCACATAGGGGAAGCACTTAGGGAGCATCATCAACGCATCATTTAAAGCATACAGTTATCTGTTCTTAGAGAAATTCAAGTGTCATTTTAAAATTTGGGCCTTAGTAAGGCCCAACCTTATATGGAAGTGTTGTACCTTTTGTAGTTTGACGGTGGTAACCCGTGATAACAAAATACCTGTTTGTATTCACGTCGCCAGAATTGTCTGAAAGGATTGTGTCATATCTTTTTACAGCGTAAAGGTTTTCTCTACAGCTCTCTATAGCTGAATATGACGTCATCATACCTCCAAAAAATAAAAATAAAGATAAGTGATGTTTTTAAGAAAGGAAAAAAAGTATTGCCATCGTTTTCAGCAGCACTTACTTCATATTTTCGGCTACAACCTGCATATATTTGACAACTTTCAGAAAGGTGGCAATGTCCCTTTAACTTATGCAGAAGTAACATTGTCACCAAATTTGCATGTAATGCATAACTTCGGGTGTCAGAAGAGTCGTGCCTCAAAAGTGGTTCTCAGCAGGGAAAGTGTTGCCTTTCTCTTCGGTCTTCGTCTTTGCCTTAACCCTATTTGTAACAGGGGGGGGGGGGGGCGGATTCCGCCCCCTCATGTTTTTCGCAGATATCTCCAGAACGGCTAAGAGCAGGTCCATGAAATTTTGGGATTTTTCCCAAAATCGATTTTCACATTCGGTGTCAAAATTTCGAGTTCTTAACCTGAACAGAGGCGGTTCCAGGGCACGTTTTTGGGAGGATTCAGCGGCGACATTTGGCGATAATGCGGAAATGCGATCTTCACGGTTTCTTCCTAACTGCCTCAAGTATAAAGGAGTTACATCGGTTTACGGTGATTGAAGCAAGTGCAAATTAGTTGATGTTAATGAAATATCATACAAATTTCATGGCAGAGGCGGTTTCAGGGGCTTGAAAAGGGGAAGTTTCTAGGAAGTATTCAATGCTTGGCGGGAAGCCAATAGTGATGTAAGGGGCATGTATAGCTATCAAGATGCAAAAGATAGATTTTCCTACCATTATTTGCATAATGTATTACATATAGAGTTGCAGGGGTGTGTTCAGGCGCATGCAAAGGGGGGTGACTGGCATGGTGATGCCGATATTCCAGCGATTACGACGTAAGAGACGGTTATTTGATAATGATATATGCACATATGAGGACAGGAGAGGGAATGGCGTCATTTTTGTGCAGAGGCGCGCTCAGGGATGTAAGAAATGGAGTCACATTATTGCAAGGAACCCAAGATGCATGGGCCTACAATGGCATAACATACTGCAGTTTTCGGATGAAACATGCACCACAGGGTACTCTACGAACGATTATAAGATAATAGGCGAGTCCCGGAAGGGTGTAAAAAGGGCGGTAAGCCATGTAAATTGAAGTTGTAAGTGAAATAGTCACTGTTGACTAGTTAGTATCATAATAGCGGATAATATACCTATCAAATGGTCTTGCGCCTCCTCAGTTTTGATCCTGCATACGCCTACGATGAAGTACAACATGCAAAAAGGAACTATCTACAATCAGTAACGTATTTATAGTGGTGGGTAGCAAATTGCCTGCGGTTAATATTTTTTCCTATTTGACCTCCCTTTTTCACTAACCTGGTACCGCCTATGGCAAAAAATATGTTTTATAACTGTTTTGTCTAATGTCACAATAACACACGATTTCATTTATATAAAAAAACATCAAAAAATGGTTTTATTACGGATTTACTTCACCCCATATTGAGTGACCTGCACACGCCTATGATTTTTGAATTTTCAAAAGCCACCGCCATATATAAATCTTCCATTCAATCTCTATCGATGCCCATTGGTTGTGTTAAAATCGGCTGATAAACATGACAGCTTTGTTGGATCACTAACATCTCTAAAATGTGTAGTTTTTGCCCCCCATGTTGCCACCCTATCAATTTTGTTTTATATTTTTATATTTTTAGAAATTTGGATCGTGTTGAGGGGAATCAAATGCCCTTTTGATTTTTGAAAATCGGACAGGTAGATCTCGAGATCTCCGGGAGGCGGGATCCGCCCCCCCCCCCCCCACCTGTTATAAATGGGGGTAGCCAGGAGCCTGTTACAAATAGGGTTAAATTATATTTACAATTTATTGTAGAAAGAAAGTGCAACATTTACGATGAACATTTTTCGGATTTAGATAAGATGTTTCAGTTAAATGTAGGCCACGGATATCGATGAAACATCGTCTAGCTCAGACACTAAATATATTATCATTTGCAATGTCGTTCGGACCTACAAAAGGGCAGTCGTTCCATTAGTTCGATAGAACGCGGGCATATTACGGTAATCCACCTATGTTTCTAGATAAGATAGCATTACCTTCTCTGTTCAATTAAAATATATAAAGCAATGTGTAGGGGGCCAGGAGGAGAAATTCTTGGGAATCTGTGAACGTACAAATCGAATTGTCTGTCATAGCCAAGCCTTTTGCTACACATGTTCAACTGCGCATACATTATTGTGCCGCTGACATAATGCGCACGAGATTCTGTCACTCACGTAAAAATTGTAGCATAGATAAAGCACTCAGTACTATATTTCAAACTCATAATCAGCGGCTCCCTCACTTACCCAGCCGGACCGTGGCGGCGGCCAGCAGCAGCAGCAGCAGCAGCAGAGCTGCAGAGGACGTGGCGAGCGTCATCGTGACGGCATGAGGAGCGCCCCCCGGTGTCCTGCCCTTATACCCGGTCTGTCACACGTGCGGCTTGCATGTGACGAGGTGGAAAGATCAGCGGACAGGTGGACTCGTCACTCGTCATGTGTCCAGCCGCGTCCGGTGCAGCGCGCTTACGGGCGCAGGCCTCACAACAGTGCTAGAAACTGCCGGGACAATTTGGTTTATGTTGATTGTTTATTGTGTATTTGCTTTCATCGCCAACAGAGTCATACTCCACTGACAGGCGAAGTCAAAAAGATAGAAGACATGAAACACAACACATATATGACAGCCTAAAGTCGTTCTAAAAGTAGAAGATGAATGACATGAACGAAGTGATGATGACTATACGGTTAAAACGTACCTGATCACGAGAGCTCTAAAAACGACAAAACTGTCATGAAAGTTGTCTACGTTTAAATGACTGACCAATAAAACATTCATGGCTTTAGGGATCCTGCAAAACAACCCTGATTCAATAGTTCTGACTCGAACTCGAGGCACGGCGAACAGGGTGAGGGTGCAGGTCGATCGAGGCGGCACGTGCAGAGGAAAAGAGTTGAGCAGAACTTGAGAGTCCACTCTCCCTCGCAGAATGTTCCTCAGGAAGAGCATAT